>BOPN01000605.1:50000-57500 GCA_017312705.2 Penaeus japonicus
GATGTAAGACACGCCTACCACAACACTTCGTTGTTCACTATTTTGCTGAGCCAGGGAGAGACACATTAACCATCTCAGGTCGGCCGATAACTGCCAACGAGGCGTGAAATGGGGTCTGGACAAATGGTCAGAGTACCCAACATGTGATATATGTCTGCGTGACACTGTGTTTTACGCGTTATACCACACACTCACCCACACACACACTCACCCACACACACTCACCCACACACACACTCACCCACACACACACTCATCCACACCCACACACTCACCCAGACACGCACACTCACCCACACACACTCACCCACACACTCATCCACACACACACACTCACCCACACACACACTCACCCACACCCACACACTCACCCACACACACACTCACCCACACACACTCACCCACACGCACACACACACTCACCCACACTCACTCACCCACACCCACACACTCACCCACACACACACACACACTCACCCACACACACACTCATCCACACCCACACCCACACACTCACCCACACACACACCCAGACACGCACACTCACCCACACACACTCACCCACACCCACACTCACCCACACACTCATCCACACACACACCCACACACACACTCACCCACACACACACCCACACCCACACACTCACCCACACACACACACACAGACGTATCCACACAATCCCATGGAAGTGGGGTGTAGACAAATGGTCAAAGTCCCCAACATGTGGCATATGTCTGCGTGACACTGTGTTTTACGCGTTATACCACAGACCCCCCTCCTTAAGATTCGTGTGTCCCACACGAAATATAGAACAAAACTTAGCTACAGATCTCCCTGTCTATATTGCTGCTGGATAAGGGAAAAAACTCCACGTCCCCAATCATGGAGAGAGAGTACAACCCCGTGCATGCACAGTAATTGAATTCCTCCCATGACATTGGGCCGTTGAGGTGAAAAAACCTTCCCAGTATTCAGCAATACAGTTACTGAGTAAGTAAGGTACGAACACTACAGATGATAATGCACACACACACTCACCCACACTCACTCACCCACACCCACACACTCACCCACACACACACACACACTCACCCACACACACACTCACCCACACACACACTCATCCACACCCACACACTCACCCACACACACACACCCAGACACGCACACTCACCCACACACACTCACCCACACACTCATCCACACACACACCCACACACACACTCACCCACACACTCACCCACACCCACACACTCACCCACACACACACACTCACCCACACACACTCACCCACACGCACACACACACTCACCCACCCACACCCACATACTCACCCACACCCACCCACACACACACACTCACCCACACACACACTCACCCACACACGCTCACCCACACTCACTCACCCATACACACTCACACTCACCAACACCCACACTCACCCACACCCACACTCACCCACACCCACACACACTCAGCCACACCTACACACTCACCCACAGCCACACACACACACTCACCCACACACACACACCCACACACACACACACACCCCCCACACACACACCCACACTCACCCACACACAAACACACCCACACACACACTCACCCACACACACACACCCACATACACACCCACACACATACACACCCACACCCACCCACACACACACTCACCCACACACACACTCACCCACACACACACACACACTCACCCACACTTACCCACACACACACTCACCCACACAAACTCACCCACACCCACACACACACTCACCCACACCCACACACACACCCACACCCACACACACACTCACCCACACCCACACACTCACCCACACCCACCCACACACTCACCCACACCCACTTACCCACACCCACACACACTCACTCTCCCACACACACTCACACTCACCCACACACTCACCCACACCCACATACACACTCACACAAACACACTCACACTCATCCACACACTCACCCACACCCACGCACACACACACCCACACCTACACCCACACACCCACTCACCCATACCCACACCCACACCCACACAAACACACTCATCCACACACCCACACCCACGCACACACACACACTCACTCATACCCACACACACACTCACCCATACCCACACACACTCACCCACACCCACACACACATTCACCCACACCCACACACACTCACCCACACCCACACACGCATACACGCACACACACTCACCCACACCCACACATACACACACACTCACCCACATCCACACCCACACACTCACCCACATCCACCCACACACACTCACACACACACACACTCACCCACATCCACACACACACACACACACACTCACACACATCCACCCACACACACTCACACACACACACATCCACCCACACCCACACACACACACATACACACGCACACAGCTGCACTCACTACGCGCGTCAGCCACCGAATATTGCTTTACCTGCCGGGCCCGCGCGAGGCTAACTGACTGGTTGACTAGCTCAGTCCCGCCCAGCGCGGCTCACCCGGCAACGTGAGTGTGTATAGATGGCGCGGGGCCTCCCTCCCCACTCTCTCCTTCCTCTTTCTGCGCCCTGTCAGCTATTCCCCCATAATATTAGCTTTTTATTAGGATTGGTCTTGAGGAGAAGGAAGTTGAAGTGAATAATGGAAGTGTGTAAAGTGTGGAAATGAAATTTGCGAGGAGATAAAGTGATAGAAGGAAAGCTGAGAAAGGTGGAGAAAGTTGTAAGACCAGGAGAAAGTCAGATCGCCGACCTCGCACTGCTATGCATGATGTGCCGTGCTTGACGTTGAAGTGGAGCCCTGTGGGTTAGCTTGTAGTCTGGGTTAAAAGGTGTTAAAAAATCTTCATTCTTGATTGATTGCAGGTCCTCTTGAAGTTTACTTCTTCATTCTTGATTTAATCTTCTTTTTGTGTTCTCCTCTTCATAGTTGCCTCCTTACATCATCAGTCTCCTGTACCTGATGCCGTGAATATAGCCTCAACTTCTTCAATGCCATTGATTCTGCTGAGGCTTTTGGGCCACCAGGTATGTGTGCCTTCTGGACGAACGTTGAGGCGATTGTAGAGCTCCTCATCCTCATCTTGGATTCTTGTCCATCTTCTTCTGGCTTGATGGTGGAGTCTCTGGTTGATCGCCTCGATCCTTAGTCTTTCATGGATCTCTCGTGCAGTGACTACTTCAGGAAAGCGAATATTCAGAATCCATTTGCCTGCCTGGTTCTGAATAGTCTGTAGCTTCATCATCTGCCTTCTGGAAATGGTGTGAGTAGGCACTGGCGGGTATTCCATGATGGGCCGCACTAGGGCTTTATAAATGTAGAGCTTGGTTTCAGTACTCAGTGTCTGGAACCTTCTGATCTTGTTCAGCTGATGTTTAGCTTTGGTTGCTCTTTCATTTATGTGAGGGACAATTCCTCTTCTGCTAATTGTTAGCCCTAGTATCTTTCCTTTGTCACAGTAGTCCACTGCTTCCTCGTCCACTATCAGATCTGCTGTCTTGAACTTGGCCACAGGAATGACTTGGAATTTTCTCATGTTGGTTGAGATCTTCCACTGTCTTTCGTATCGATTGATGGTCTCTATGGCTCTGGCAGTTCTGAGTGCCATCATCTCGATCGATCTCCCTTCATACTTGATTATCTGAGTGATGTCGTCGGCATACATATAGTGATTGCTGCCATGTGATGGTTCAGGCAGATCTGCTGTATATATGGTGAACAGTGTCGGTGAGAGGCAGCTTCCCTGTGGAACTCCACTCATGAGGGGAATTGCTTCGCCGACTGTATTGCCGACGACTATTCTTGCACTTCGACTTTCGAGAAAGTCACATAATAACTTCGTCAAGGGCGTCGGGAGATTCAGCCTGATGATCTTAAGTTTCAGGCCTGTGTGCCAAACTTTGTCGAAGGCTTTGGCCACATCTCTCAGAACCACATTGACTTGGTTCCTTTCGCTCATGGCATTGGCGATTTCTTCATATATGATTGCAATGGCTGTTGATGTTCCTCTGCCTGGTCTGAAGCCATGTTGCCTGGGATTTTGACTGGTAAAAGAAGAAGGAGAAGATATACGAGGCACGTACATCAGGTAAATATATATATATATATATGTGTGTGTGTGTGTGTGTGTGTGTGTATGTATATATATATACATATATATCTATATATACATATATATCTATATATACATATATATATATATATATATATATATATATTCTTTACAGATATTTTGTTATTATTTTTAGAATTATGTTAGTGTTTACCGTTTTTAAAACTATGTATCACATCGGTCCTTTGACCCTTTTCTTTCTTTCTTTCTTTATTAGGTATAATGGACATACCGTATCCTAGCGGACTAGGACATAGTATAGGGAAGGGTAATGACAATGAGGAGGAGCAGGAGGGGGAAGAAGAAGAAGAAGAAAGAGAACAACAACAGCGAGATGATGGCGAAGAGGAAGAAGGAGAAGAAGAAGGAAGTCACATCATCACTATTGAGCGCGTATTCAGTGGGATGGGACATGTTCTTCATTTCTCCATCCACGATAATGTATCGCATGATCCTATTAGTTTTTTGCAATTACATTTCGAGTATTTTCGAGAAATGTTGATTGCACAACGTGATGTGTTGGGGAATTCCCCTCCCAGTGTTAAGGTATATCCTGAATTTAGGATTTGTCTCTCTAAAATGAGGATAACAGGTGAGAAGGAGACTGTTCCAATCTACATTATCATACCTAATCAAATAGTATATTATAATAATGATTTTGATGAACTCATCAAAGAATGGATTCGATATCTCATCAATAGGTTGGAAGATCTACTCAGCCAGACTGAAGGGTCTGGCTTTATCCTTGAGACGATTGTTGGTTTTAATGTAACACTCGTACAAATTGGGGCTTATTCAGCCCTCGGTGATTATGTACCTTACCCTAAGGGAGTTAGGGGGAGGAAATCCATATTCAACCCCCTCTCAAAGAAGATGTCGTGCTTACTGTGATGTGCTTTTTCATTCCAAGGATCATAATAAGTTTAGTCAAGATTCTATCCTTAATAAAAAAAAGGGGGGGGGAAGTTTACTATACAAAATAGCAAGAGAGGTTTGAGTAACTTTGATGATAAGAGATTTTACATCAATTCCCAACAAAAGTGTAGCTTATGGACATCCTTTAACTATAAGCGATGATAATGGACAAGAGGAAAAGGAAGAGGAGGAGGAGGAGGGGGGAGAGGTGTTAGAGTGGAAGGGAAAGGGAAAAAAATAAGCAAACATAAACATGATGATTCATCTAAGATCATGGGGAAGGAGGGAAAATCTAGCCAATGGCCATTTTACTTCAAATAACAACCGAAAGACAGGAAAAGAGGAAGATTTGTTGATAGTTTTATCCATGATGAAGTTGAATGTGATGATGACGATGATGAGGATGATGATAATGATGCTTTAAACGATACTTTATTTATTAATGATAACGATGAAGAAGGAGAGGGAGAGGATATTGTACCTTTGAATCCATATCTTTCTTGATTTTCTTTCCTTCCTATGAGGATCATAATTACTGTAAGATATAATGTGAATATAAATAAGATATTGATGATAGATGTGTATTATGATGATTATACTTATGTGGTATAACGCGTAAAACACAGTGTCACGCAGACATATACCACATGTTGGGTACTTTGACCATTTGTCTACACCCCACTTCCATGGGAAAATCACAGTGCCACGCAAACATATATCACATGTGGGTACTTGACCATTTGTCCACAGCCCATTTCACGCCTCGTTGGCCGTTATCGGTCGACCTGAGATGTCTTTCCCAGGCTCAGCAAAATAGTGAACAACGAAGTGTTGTGGTTTTGGTAGGCGTGTCCTACATCTAAAGAAATAACTTCATTGGCCTAGTACTGTGTTGAAGGGGCGTGTATAGTGTGAAAAAGGGCCAATGAAGAGAAAATAAGGAGATGAATAACATAGAATAACCAATGAAAGAAAAGTACCGAGAAGAGCTGAAAGCCAGGAACGCAAAAGTTAGGCACTCGGTGAACAGACCTGACCCTAGGCGCATCTGAACCTGTAACTCGGTGAGTCGCTCGAATAATTCTTAGACAGATCTCCCAAACATATAGTAGACACAATCTAGAACCAAAGGCTTGCTCAGTATAGAGTAAGTAAATAAATATTGAAGTGGAAGCATTCTTTCACTGTTCCTTTTATAATCTATCTATTAAGCATAAGAGATCTGACACTCTATAAAAGTCAGTGGTGGCAGAATACCGTTTAATTGTGGAGTATTTAATCTTAACTGATTAAAGTAAAAAATTCATGTTATAATATGAGTGAATATCAACGGTAACGCAGAAATACCACACTTAATATCTATTGAATAAAAAAAAGTGGAAGTATGTGATGTATTATTATTTCTGTACCTATAAACTACATATAAAATCAAACAAATCACTTGATTGTGTGATGTTTCCATATACGGCATAACGAACTAACATGTTCAATCTTGATTCGAAGTTATTTGTACTGTATACCCTCGAGCAAGAACCCAGGTTACTGACCCGGATAGGGGGGGGGGGCTGTACAGTGTACAGGGTGTGGTAGGTAAGGGTTCGAATTTATTTGCATTGTATGCCCTCGAGCAAGAACCCTGGTTACTGACCCCGTGGAGATGGTCACACTTCACTGCAGGAAGGTGACCACTAATACATTGTTTTTATCTTGACGTCATGGGTAATTGCCCAAGGTAAATAGATAATTCCCGTAGATAATTCCATGAAGGTCAACGTAAAAAAAAAGAAGAGTCGAAGGTTAAAGTAAAAAAAAAAAAAAAAAAAGAAGAGTCAGTAACCTGAAGGTCAAGTAAAAAAAAAAATAAGAAGAGTCGGTAAATGCCTCAAGGTCAAAATAAAAAAAAAGTAAAAAGAAGAGTCAACGTAAAAAAAAAAAAAAGAAGAAGAGTCGAATGTTAAAGAGAAAAAAAAAGTTAAAAAAAAAGAAAAAAAGTCAGTAATTTGTATACTGTTTCGTTTTTGTTTTTTTTTATAAGAAAAAACAAATGTGATTTTGCAATTAAAATCCACTATTGAGACGCCATGTTAATGCAGCATTGCGAGAAATTATCTAAAAACTATGTTCATAACGCAGTTAATGTTAATTTTGATATGAACATGACAAAAATAAAGAAAATTCACAGGAAATAAGCAAGAATAATGTTCACACAGCCTAGGGTAAATTTGCAGACAATTATAGGCCTACAATAATATTAAAAAATACGTGGAATTAATAGTCTGACAAATTCATACCCATTACATATATATGACATAGTTAAAAAACACAAGATTTTTTTTTTTTTTTCTTCTTCAGAAAATGGTGATTCTTACATTAGAGCTCAATAAACGATTGAAGCATCTTCCGGGACCATCAGAACTCTGGAAAAGGACATCAATAAATATCG
>BOPN01000605.1:143331-145952 GCA_017312705.2 Penaeus japonicus
ATGGTGATGATGTACACATTAGGCATTATCAGTAAAGGAAGCGACTATAAGGTTCCTGCCATTGTTAATGTAATGCATTTCATAGCACATAAAAGATGTATTATGAGTGATAAGCTTTTAGAGCGACGATGAAAAAAACGATGAAGAAAAAATGCATAAGAATGACAATAAGACTCACGGCAGTGATAACAATAGAGATGGCATTAGTAATAATGATAATAATACATGCGCGGCGCTAGCGACACACAGCACCAACCAGCAACACAACATTAGCGTAATAACCTTTGTAAAAAGCGCTCCTATCTCTGCCGGAAGTCAGGACCAACAGCGAAGATGGCGCACAAAGCAGAGGTGGTACTTACGGGGAGGGGTGGGGTAGAAGTAGGGGAGGGGCGAGTTCAAGGGAGAGAGAGAGAGAGAGAGAGAGAGAGAAAGATAAAGATGGGGGAGGCTGTGGTAGGGGGTGAATAACTACTTCACAGGAAATGTTAATATTCATATAGGCTTGTATCTACAGGGTATATATAATATATAAACTGTAGATACGTCTACATGCATATATTATGTGTGTATGTATGTATTTCTGCGTTTGTGAGTGTGTTTGTATATATTTATGTACTTGTATATTCATATTAATATGTATGTTTGTATGAGAGAGAGAGAGAGAGAGAGAGAGAGAGAGAGAGAGAGAGAGAGAGAGAGAGAGAGAGAGAGAGAGAGAGAGAGAGAGAGAGAGAGAGAGAGGGGTAATAGGCAAGAAGGGAGGGGAGAGGGCGAAGGAGGGGGAGAGGAGGCAAGAGTGCACAGGGGAGTGAAGTCTGACACACCAGTAAAATAATCCCAGACACATTGTGGCGAGCTACTGAGGACTTCCGACGCCTTTTGTCAGCTATGTGTTCGGGAGGCCTGTGTCTAACTCAACCGTTCCGCCCGCGCCCAAACGCCGCCCTCTGACGGCGTCCTCTTCCCCTATTCTCATTTTTTAATATTTATTTTTGGTGTGAAATATTTTTGTGATGTATTTGTTCCTCTAACTGTTTCCTCCTTTCCTGTCTCGTTCCGCTGCCTACTCTCCAATGTGTTTTTCGTATTCCCTGGCACCCCAGTCCTGCTCATCTACTTTTACTTCTCTTCCTCATTTTATCTTTGTGTTCTCTGTGACAGGGATGTCTATCTGTCTATACATATATACATATACATACATACATATATATATATATATATATATATATATATATATATATATATATATATATATATACTGTATATATATATACACACACACATCTTTTTCTCACTCATATGGCTTTTATATGAAATGGACACGAGAACATCAAACTAGATAACAGAATTAGAGAAAAATAAAATAGATAAAAATGAGAAAGGAATATTGAAAAAGGGGTAATATAAGGAAACGAAGTAAGAAAGAGATACCAAATATTAACATAGAAAGGAAAGGAGAATGAGTCGAGGAAAAAAAGAAAACCGGAGTAAGTCTAAAAAGGATCTAAGAAGGGGAGATATGGAAACAAATAGAGGGAAGGAGATGGAAGATGAGAAAAATGACGAGGATGGGAGACAGAGGGAAATCAAAGGGAAGGGAAATTTTTGCATCCATGTCAATATATATATATATATATATATATATATATATATATATATATATATATATATATATATATATATATATATATATACATTATATAAATATATATATATATATATATATATATATATATATATATATATATATATATATATATATATATATAGAGAGAGAGAGAGAGAGAGAGAGAGAGAGAGAGAGAGAGAGAGACAGACAGACAGACACAGAGGTAGAGACAGAAACAGAGAGAGAGAGATGTGTGTGTGTGTGTACTTGTGTGTGTGTGTGTGTGTGTGTGTGTGTGTGTGTGTGTGTGTGTGTGTGTGTGTGTGTGTGTGTGTGTGTGTGTGTTTTGTGTGTTTTTTTGTGTTTTTGTGTGTGTATATATATATATATATATATATATATATATATATATATATATATATATATATATATGTATATATGTATATATATGTATATATATATATATATATATATGAATATATTTATATATATTTATATATTTATATATATTTACATATGTTTCTAGATTTCCAGATTTCCAGATTTTTATATATACTATTAAGAATTGGCTTGTCTTTATTCTTTCATTATGTATTATTGTTTTCTGTTGTTCTTCCAGATTGAATTTTATAATTGAATTGCATTACAAACGTATTATCTGTCGAAGAAAGATATCATTCAGGAATAAGTCAATAGGGTCATTATCATTGCCATTTTCATAATTACTGATTAATTTTACTACTTAGTTGTAATGAACTTGGTGGTATATTGTGTGATGTCAGCAGTACTCTGTTATTTACGCTGCTACTTTTTCATCAATTTATGTCATTTACTTTTGTCTCCATTTTTTCCATGCGATCCAGTCTCTGTCTGCGCGGCGCTCTGCAAAGTGAGCATTCAGGTACCGGGTATCACACACACACACACACACACACACACACACACACACACACACACACACACACACACACACACACACACACACACACACACACACACACACACACAC
>BOPN01000605.1:163042-173042 GCA_017312705.2 Penaeus japonicus
TCCCGTTTTTGAAGTGATTATCCGTAAGTGCTTGAGATTATCAGCACGACAAGGTTTTGTTAGGTCTGGATGGAAGAATGTATGTGTGTTCGCGTGTTTGTGTGGAGGGGTCGTGATGAGGGGGGGGGGGGTCGTGTGTGTGTATGTATGTATGTATGTATGTATGTATGTATGTATGTATGTATGTATTCTCGTAGGTGTCCGTGTTCGTCTGTGTATGTTTGAATATTGTAAGTGTTTTTAAAGCCGGTTGTAATGTCATTTATCTCCGGCTCTATTGTGTATTCATTCACCTGATTAGATTTACCCACACAAATTATATTCGTACAAAAATAAATGTGGATGTATAGATATATTACTTCTAATTATCGCTTTCGACACAAGTATCCCATATTTGACCAGACAACAAGCGCGACAACACCACCCGGAAGTACAACAATGACAACAACCACAACCACATCGTGAACAACTGTACCCATCCCACAAGACGGACATGCTCATCATCGTAAACAAACCATAATGTCCATCACTTTCCCAGATGGTTCATCAGCTTACATCGTATCCCTCTACCCCCCCCCCCCCCACTCCCTCCAACGCCAACCCCATTCCCCCACTCCACCAGACTATTTCCCATTCTAACTAATATCTTTTTTCATTCATTCCGTCATACCTAACGAGATTTCCATCCTCTCGCTTCTGGGCATTATTCTGAAAGACCTAAACACGCACACGTACTCACTCACGCACTCACTCACTACTCACTCACTCGCTCACTCACTCACTCACTCACTCACTCGCTCACTCACTTACTCACATACACACTCATACTCACACTCACCCACTCACTCACTCACTCACTCACACTCACTCACTCACTCACTTACACTCACACATATAACATCTGGTGGTTCTAGAATCTGTGAAGTAAAGAAGCAAATGGTCACAGGTCACCAAAGTGCCACAGGCCAGCGTGAGCCAAGTTGCCGAAATGACACTGCCAGATTTGCAAGTTAATCTAGAAACAACATATGAATAAATTATCTAATTCATTAGCTTACATATGTTTTATTTTTAATTCATATTTTTCCCCATACGGTTCGTGTGTCATTTACATAAACAAACATGTATGCACACGAGGGAGTTGTAGATCATCCGAACGGCTTGTTAGGAAAGCATAAACAAACTTTTTGGTCACGACGAATAAATATGTATTTGAATCTGGCCACTGGAACCAGACCGCTTATGCACGCAGGTCCCCCTTGTGGAACACTCGAATGCAGACCTTCGTATCTGCTCTCATTTCATAGGGAGAGGATGAATGAATGGTTATGATTCGGACCTGATTAGTCTTTGATTTGGTTATCAGAGATTTCGTCTTCCAGATGTTATGGTGTATGGGTTGGAAGCTGAATCAAAAGGCCGGGCAAGTACGTTTTCTCTCGCTCGCGCTTACACTCGCTCACGTTTTTTTATTGTTTCACCCGTGCACCCTCCCTGTTTGTCTGTCTGTGTCCCTCTTTCACGCGCAGACATGCGTACGCACACGCATAGACGGACGGACACACACACACACACACACACACACACACACACACACACACACACACACACACACACACACACACACACACAAATTCAAACACAATCAGAAAGACACACATATTTCACTCATTTACACTCACTCACACTCACATTCACTCACTCTTACACACGCATGAACACGGTGAACCAACCGCGGAGCCAAGCCGTAAGGTCCGAAGTCGTGTGTCTTGCGGGGCGCGGATGAAACGTATGGCACTCACCTGAGACTTGTCGCCGCGGTGGTGTCTGGCCCTCACCTCGCGTGGCACTGACGCCTGCAGCCGCGGGTCGTTCTAAGGGGTTTATTCGGTGTTTAATTACTCAATAGCTTTATAAATCACTTATGTAATTACTTTATGCGAGACGTTTAATAGATATTAATTATGGGCGCATGTATAAACAGTTTGTTCTTGACTTTTATGGGTTGCAGCAATATTATTTAAGCTACGGATGTAACCTTTAAACCGCTGACTCTCCCCCCGTCGCCCCCCCCCATGACCTCCCCCTTGGGGGCAAATACAACCGGACTGACATTGGGCTCATAAACACGGCTTCCAGGAGGGGAACATAAAGAGCTTTGAAAGTTCTTCTAGATTAATTAAATCCAGCACATTGTTAGTCTGTTTTATTTCATGTCGACCACAACCTCAGCTCGACATCTTCGGCTGTCGGGGTCTCTTGGAGTAGGTCGGCTTTCGGCTGTGTGGATTGGGACTGTCGCTCTCCTTTCTCTAAGTCTCTCTCGCTTCTTACTCACGCTTGCTCACACTCTCGTTTTCTCTCTCTTGTCCCCCTCTCCCCCTCTCTCTCTTTCTCTCCCTCTCTCTCTCTTTCTATCCTTCTCTCTCTTTCTCTCCTTCTCTCTCTCTCTCTCTCTCTCTCTCTCTCTCTCTCTCTCTCTCTCTCTCTCTCTCATTCTCTCTCATTCTCTCTCTCATTCTCTGTCTCTCATTTTCTCTCTCTCTCTCTCTCATTCTTTGTCTCTCTTTCTTTCTCTGTATCTATTTCTGTCTCTCCTGGTATCATGCTAGTGTTATTTTGTCATATGCGTGTATGCGATGTATGTAATAAATATCGTGTACGTGTACACTTGTGATTCGCGGAATCTTGTATCGATCCGCATGTGCTTTCATTTGTATATACTCAGTGTGTACATGTGTCCACTCCTTCGAAATGGGCTCCGAGACAGATTTATTTATTTCATATGTGTGTGTGTGTATGTATATATATATATATATATGTATGTATGCAGGTATGTGTGCGTGCGTGCGTGTGTGTGTGTGTGTGTGTGTGTGTGTGTGTATATGTATGTGTATGTGTTCGTGTCAACATTTATTTTGTAAGTGCACACATGTACCTTTTGTTCGTACATGTGGGCTATTTGTGTGTGCAATTTGTGTATGTGTGTGGGCGTATGTGTATGCTCATGCCGTACATTTGTGTTTGTACATGTGGGCTATCTGTGTGTGCGCATGTGCGTGTGTATGTGACTGGTGTATGTGTGTAGACGGGCGTGAGTTTGGCTTACTTAGTTCAGGACAGCGTAATGGCCGAGTATATTGTAAGATGCCGAGGGGGGCCGACAAGCGTGAACATCTTCCCGCGGCGCCTTGTCTCTTGTGACGGCAGTGTTGAGACGTTCTCGCCGATGCTGACGCTTCTACTGACTCCTCGCCTGACTCCTCGCCTGACTTCTGCTGATTCATTCTCTCCCTCTCTCTCTCTATCTATCTCTATCTCTCTATCTCTCTCTCTATCTATCTATCTCTATCTCTCTATCTCTCTCTCATCTTTATCTTACTTTTTGTGCTCACACAGGACTTCTCCCACAGACGTTTGAACCATCAGAAGTTATTTTCACTATTTTCACATAGAAGGGAACTTTTTGTGTAGCTTTTTTATTATTATGTCCAGGACTTGAGTGGGGGCTTGTGTGCACACCGACACCGGGGGTGTGTGTTTCCACGTATTCGTGTGTCTTGAATGGTAGCAGAAATGCTAGATTATCCATCTTTTTAAATGCCGATAAATATTTAGTGGTAGTAATATACATTGTAGCAGTAGTAGTAACAATTGCATTCGCATTTTTACTTAATTTTATAATTTTGGAGGTGTTTAATCTGACCTTTGTTCTGCCTTACAAACTTCAGATTATTTCGGAGAACTATTTGAGTTATGGCGTGGTGTTGCCCAATTTTCCTTGTACTGTGATTTTTTTTATTTATTTATTTATTTATTTATTATTATTTTTTTTCCATATAAACTAATCCTGCTGGTTATGGCCGAACATCCATTTGCCAACTTTGATCTAGATTAGATTGATTCAGTTACTCTCTCAATTATCCACTCTCACTCTCTCCCACTCTCCCTCTCTCTCTCTCTCTCTCTCTCCCTCTCAAACACACACACACACACAGATGAATTAGTTATATTTGCACTGTACCTTTCATTTTGTTCATATCTCTTTCCAAGTTTCATAATTGTAACTCAGCCATCAAGTTTCATCGAGGTTGGGCTTACATATTTTACCTTTTAACCACTATGGTAGACAAAATTTAGTTTAAATCAGATCAGCTGTCGTGTTATTTTTTTTTCTTCTTCTCTGCTGCACACTCCTCCTCCTCCTCCTCCTCTCCCCCTCCACCCCCCCCTCCTCCGCCGCCCCCTTCTCATCTGCTGCACATTCCTACTTCACCTCCTCTTCCTCCTTCACCTCCTTCCTCCTCCTCCTCCTCCTCCTCCTCTCCCCCTCCTCCCCCCCTTCTCCCCCCCTCCTCCCCCCCACCTCCTCCGCCCTCTTCACATTTGCTGCACATTCCTACTTCTCCTCTTTTTCCTCCTCCAACTCCTCCCTCCTCTTCCTCCTCCTCCTCCTCCTCCTCCTCCTCCTCCTCCTCCTCCTCCTCCTCAACCACCCCTTGTCTTCCACCCTCTCATCCTCCATCATTATCTATTTGTTATTCCTGTCCCTACCCTTCCGCCTCCTTCCGCTTCCATATCTTCTCCTTCTCCTCTTCCTCCTCTCCCTCCTCCTCCTCCTCCTCTTCCTCCTTTTCCTCCTTCTCTTCCAACACTTCCGCTTCCTCTTCTCATTTTCCCCTTCTCTTCGTACCCTTCCACATCCTTCCGTTCTCGTCTTCTTCTTCTTCTTCTTCTACTTCTTTCTCCTCCTCCTTTTCATCCTCCTTTTGGGAGTACAACATGAAGACCGAGGCCCGGCACCAAGAAATATATATTTTTTGTTGAGATAATTTAAACCCGGGTCGTCATACCAGGGGGGGGCAGTTCCCCTAATCGTCAGCGTAATTAGCTTAGTCCTTCCCCCTTATCCTCCCTCCCTACCTCCTTCCCTCCCCCCAGGATCCGCCACCCCACACGCGGCGGCAGAGTAATATTAAAGAACAGTTTCCAGAAGAACAAATATCAACAACTCTTCTTCCCCTTCCTCTCTTTTTTTTCTCAGTCCGTTCTCTGATTTCTCTTTCTTTCTCTCTATTTCTCTCTTTTTCTCTTTCTCTCTCTCTATCTCACCCCTCCTTCCCCTCCCTCCTCTCTCTCTCTCTCTCTTTCCCCCTGCCTCCCTCCATCCCTTTCTCTTCCTTCCCTCCCTCTCCCTCCCTCCCTCTCCCCTAATCTCCTTCCGTTCCCCCACCTCTTCCCGTTCCCTCTCTCTCTCATTTTCTCTCTCTCCTCTTTCTCCATCTCTCTCTCACTCTCTGTCTGTCTCTTCCCTTCCTCCCTCCTTTCTTCTGCTCTTTTATATCCGTTTTCCCCTCTCCCTTCTTTCCGGTATCTCAACCCCCCCACCCACAGACACACCTTTCCCCTCCCCGCTGGAAAATTACTCTAAACGGTGTGATAACTAATTATTCTCCAGCATGAACACGCAGACAGTTGGTACTAGGCGTGTGCACACTCGCAATGAAGAGGTCGTTCGGACAACGACCTTCGCGAGGACATCGTCACAGGGGGGTGGGGGGTGCGATAGAGAAGGAGGAAGAGTGGAGAGAGGGGAAGGAGACAGGAGAGAGGGGAGAGAGAGAGAGGGAGAAAGAGGGAGAGGGAGAGGTTAGTTGAGAAGGAGGAAGAGTGGGGAGAGGGAGAGAGGATGGAGAGAGAGAGAGGGAGAAGAAGGAGAAGGAGAAAGAGGCAGAGGGAGAAGGAGAAGGAGAAGGAGGAGAAAGAAGGAGAGGAAGAAGGAGAAAGAATGAGAGGGGGAAGGAGAAAGAGGGAGAGAGAGAAGGAGAAGGAAGGGGAGAGGGACGATAGGATGAAAAGTGGATCGAGGATGAAGGGAGAGGGGAAAAAGAGAGAGAAAGGAAGAGGAAGGGAGGAGAATGAAAGTGGGATAGAATGGGGTTGCGACGGGGGGAGGGGGGGTGAGGATTGTTTGTCTGGCCTCGGGGTAATTAGACGCGTACATGCACGTGTCCATTCATTCTTACTCGTACATGCATTCATTTTGTTTATTCATTACTTCGTTTATTTGTCTTGTCGTACTGACAGGCTCGCTTTCACAAGTACCCACCGGGCCTGTAAGGGTGCGTTGCTGTTGTATCAACAGAGTTGTTACAATTTTTATTTTTTCAAAAGGAGGAACCTCTAGGATAACTATATTTTGTCCTTCGAGACACTAAGTAACGTCACTGCTCTTACATTCTTCTTATTCCTCAAGACGGCATTTTACTAATATATATACGTTTTATGTTTTAGGAACTTGAATAAGTGTGTGTGTGTGTGTGTGTGTGTGTGTGTGTGTGTGTGTGTGTGTGTGTGTGTGTGTGTGTGTGTGTGTGTGTGTGTGTGTGTGTGTATTCATATATACGAACACTATAGATATATGAGTACATGGGTGTATTTATGATGATATCCATATATTCATTACATATTTCATAATCTAGACTTCTGTCACTTGTGCCCATAATTTACCTTCAGCGGATATTCCGGTAAGTGTGGGTAAATTGCCGAACAGACTGATTTACAGCCCGACAGATAGATAAAAAAGATAAATTTATCTATATTTATATAAATACGTAAGCAGACATATAGATATAGTAGCAATAATAATAGTTTTACGTGAGTAGCAATTAAATGTGTGATTTGTGTATATAAGCATATGTATAAGTACACACAGACTTATATATAAATAGATACAGGTGTGTGTGTGTGTGTGTGTGTGTGTGTGTGTGTGTGTGTGTGTGTGTGTGTGTGTGTGTGTGTGTGTGTGTGTGTGTGCACTCTATATGGTGTTACCTTCCGTTCATTAAGTTTCCAACCCTAGCAACCACAGCTTAATAAATGTCAGGCCTTTCGTTAGAATTATTTTATTACTCTGCTATTTTTTGTTGATATATAAAGGAAAATAACATATATATTGTATATAAAGCTAAACGGCTATTAGGGCTTATATGGCACGACATGTATATGTAATCCCTAGCTATGCGTTAGAGGGGAAGTGAAAGTAATGTATACATATATCCCTCAAGCGGAGAGATTAAAGGAATTCAAGCCGGAGGAACACGGTCATACATATACCATGCGTAGATTTATATACACAGAAACACACACACACACACTCACTCACTCACTCACTCACACTCACATACACACACACGCACACGCACACGCACACGCACACGCACACGCACACACACACACACACACACACACACACACACACACACACACACACACACACACACACACACACACACACACACACACACACACACACACACATCTGTCTATCTCGTCCTCTCTGTCTTTCCTCTCTACACACCCACGCAATTTTTTTCCGTTTCTCATATGTTTACAGACTTTGCTTCACCTTTTGTTATTTTCCAAATTCCGTTGATTTATATTAGAAATTATTTTATTTTGTTTATGTATCGATATTTATTGAAATTCATTATCGGGCTGTTTACATATGTTTGAAGAGAAAGCGGAAGGAGAATGCTACTGTACTCTGAATACCATTGTGATCGAAGGAGTTGTATGTGACATTAGTATGACCGAAAAAAAATATTTTTCGTGAACAGGTTGTGGTAGTGGAAAACGTTGACTCGTAAATAAAAAGGGTGAGGGAGTGGTAGGAAGAGATAAGGGAGGCGGGAGTGGATGGAAAAGGGTGAGTATGAGAGGGAGTGGGTGATCGTGAGAAGGAGAGAAAAAAAAGTGAGAGAGGAAGGGGAAATTGTAAGTTATAATTCAACAGAGACAACATAATTATATTTTATTAATTTGGTGCTATAGTATATTCGTCAAACACACACACACACACACACACACACACACACACACACACACACACACACACACACACACACACACACACACACACACACACACACACACACACACACACACACACACACACGAATGGAATAAATTTGTCATAATAACGCATAACCTTCCACTTTATATCTAAAAGAGTGTTTTATAGGCTTAGAAGCTTGAGTAATCTGTAAACAAGGCGAGAAAAGGAGGCCATTTCGAAGGAAGGGCAAAGAAGGTCAAGTGTCTACTCAGATGAACACATGCGGAACGAAAATGTAACAAGGAAGAGGGAGCAGAATATAATGGAAAATCTAAAAATGCAAAAATGGACGATAGATAGAAAGAAAAAGATTACATGTGACACATACACACAAACAATCTTGTTAAAAATCAAATCCCAGGAGGGGATGGGTTGGGTGGTGGTAAGGGGGATTTAAAGGAAAGAAGGAAATCTCCCTCCCCACACTCGTCTCCTACTCCGAGTGTCCTTGTTATGGCAGACGTCTCCTTGAGTGGCTCTGATAGATGGCTACTCCTGCTCCTCGTCCATTGCTGTCTACCACGCCCTCTCCCATTTTCCCTTGTTACCTTTTCTTTAAGTGTGTGACTTTTCATTGGTAACTCTCTCTCTCTCTTTCTCTCTCTCTCTCTCTCTCTCTCTCTCTCTCTCTCTCTCTCTCTCTCTCTCTCTCTCTCTCTCTCTCTCTCTCTCTCTCTCTCTCTCTCTCTCTCTCTCTCTCTCTCTCTCTCTCTCTCTCTCTCTCTCTCTCTCTCTCTCTCTCTCTCTCTCTCTCTCTCTCTCTCTCTCTCTCTCTCTCTCTCTCTCTCTCTCTCTCTCTCTCTCTCTCTCTCTCTTTCTGTCTGCCTGCCCCCTGCTCCCCCTCTCTTTTTTCTTTCTCTCTTTATCTCTCTCTCACTCTCTCACTTTCGCTATTTCTCTCTTATATTCTCTACTTCTCCCTCTCCCACTACCTCTTCCTTATCCTTAACTTCTTCCTCTTCTTCTACATCTTCCTTTCCCTCTCCCAGTCCTACTCTTTTTCTCGCTTTGTACGTCCACCCCTTCTCTCTCTCTCTCTCTCTCTCTCTCTCTCTCTCTCTCTCTCTCTCTCTCTCTCTCTCTCTCTCTCTCTCTCTCTCTCTCTCTCTCCCTCACTCGCTCTCTCCCCACCGCCTCTCTACCTATCTAGATACAATTCTGTTTCTATAAACATATCAGTTAATTTTTTTGCCTATCCGTTGATCATTTCATCTATTAATCATCCAATCTGTCTGACTACCTATTTATCTATCTATCTATCCGTCTCTGTCTCTCTCGCCAGGACCGACTCACGCACACACAATGGAATAATAACCACCTGTCTGACAGTGACATGTTAATAACACGGGCGTGACGATGACAATACACAGGGGACAGAGCATGACTGATGTTTGCGAACGAGTCACAGAGGAGATGCGATAACAAATGATATTAGGAGATGGCGATGTGGGGGTGATTACAGCTGACAAGAGTGATAACACGAAAGCGACATTGGCCGGTTCATGGTAGAATAGAGTGAGTGGGTGAGTGAGAGAGTGAGTAAGTGAGTAAGCGGACGGATGGGATCGAGAGAGAGAGACAGAGACAGAGGTAGAGGCAGAGGCAGACAGGCAAAAGAGTAGAACGAGAGCGAAATAGGAAACGAGAAAGCTCAAACTCACTCGAGTCACGTGTCAAAAAAGGAACACCAAAGAAAAAAGTGCGGGGAAGGTGGGAGTATTGGGGGAAGGGTTGGCACTACCTCCTCCCCCTCCCCCTCCTTCTCTTTCTCCTCCACCACGAAGACGAAGAACGACTGTCTGACAAGAAGATGCCAATAATTAGGGATCTCAGTAGATTAATTGAGCATTTTGGTGGCGAGTCGGGGAGGATAGAGGGAGGGAGTGTGATCAATGTCTGCCATTATTTCCACGTGTCGATCCTTGGTGCGATTTAATACATTTTTTCTTTCTTTCAATCTTGCTTTTCTTTCTTTTATTTTATTTATTATTATCTTTTTCTTTTTTTCTTTTTTTGATATGGAGGAATTTTAGTACATTAGGATTATACTTAAGGAAGAGATACAGACATTATTCCCATTGTTAATATACATTTTTTTTTTTA
>BOPN01000605.1:178042-188042 GCA_017312705.2 Penaeus japonicus
TTATGGTAAGTGAATAAGACGATCCCTGGGTAATTGGTGATGTTCTCCGTAATAATGGTGGTCGTGGTGGTTGTGAGGATGGTAGGTATTATGAAAATTTGATACGGTGATGTGTGGGATGCTGATAGTCCTATTTTTGATAATGAAATGAAAATGGAAGCAATAATTAAGTGAAGGGAACATTTTCAAGGGTAACATAAAAAAAGTTAGTTGTGAGGATTATAGTAATAATGATTATAGTAACAAATAATATTAATGAGGAGAGAATAGATATTAATAGGTATTATATTAGTAATGTCTTAAGAATGGTAACAATAATAACCACGGAATAAATGATAATGATACAATGATAATTACTCTAGCAGGACTAATAATAACCATGATAAGGATCACATTTTTAATAAAATTATATTGAAGTAGGTAATGGTGATGACGAGGAGAAGCAATAAAGTGAGGCAGAGAAAAGGAAACAGGAGAAAAAGGAGGAAAGGAACCACGAAGAAGAGCGAAACGGAGGAAAGGAAGCCGGAGAAAAAGCAGAGGAAAGGAAACAGGAAGAGGAGAAAAAGCGGAGGAAAGGAAGTTGGAAGAGGAGAAAAAGCGGAGGAAAGGAAACAGGAAGAGGAGAAAAAGCGGAGGAAAGGAAATCGGAAAAGGAGAAAAAGCGGAGGAAAGGAAACAGGAAAAGGAGGAAAGGAAACAGGAAGAGGAGGAAAAGGATGAAATTAAACAGGATGAGAAGAAAAAGGAGGAAAGGAAACAGGAAGAGGACAAAAATGGAGAAAAGGAAACAGGAAGAGGAGGAAAAGGAGTAAAGGAAACAGGAAGAGGAAAACAAGCGGAGGAAAGGAAACAGGAAGAGGAGAAAAAACGGAGGAAAGGAAACCGGAAGAGGAGAAAAAGCGGAGGAAAGGAAACAGGAAGAGGAGAAAAAAGGAGTAAAGGAACAGGAAAAGGAGAAAAAGGAGGAAAGGAAACAGGAAGAGGAGGAAAAAGGAGTAAAGGAACAGGAAAAGGAGAAAAAGGAGGAAAGGAAACAGGAAGAGGAGAAAAAGCGGAGGAAAGGAACAGGAAAAGGAGAAAAAGGAGGAAAGGAAACAGAAAGAGGAGGAAAAAGGAGGGAAGGAAGCAGAATGAGAAGTATCGGAGGAAAGGAGACAGGAAGAGGAGAGAAAAGAGGGAAAGGGAGAAGTAGAATAATAACATGAATAAGAAATCGCAAGTGTAAAGTTACGGAAGAATAAAAAAATAAAGAAATAGAAAAGAGGGAGCAGAAGAAAGCGGAGAAAATAAGTAGGAAAGAAAAGAAAATGGAGAGGAAGCAAGCAAAGAAGAGAAAGAAAAAAAGAAAGAAAAAAAAGAAAGTGAATGAAAAAGAAGAAAGAAGCGAGAGAGGAAGATAAATAAAGGGAAGAAGAAGAAGAAAAGAAAAAAAAGAAGCAAGAAAGGAAGAGAAAGAAAAAGAACAGGGAGTAGGAGAGGAAATAACATGGGAGAAGAAAAGAAGAGAGAGAAAAAGAAGATAAAAAAAGAGAAAGTAAGAAGAAAAAAAGAAGATAAAAAAAGGATGACGCCGACGACATAATGAGTCTAGTTCACAAGGCAGAATGACGAGGCGAATGTGTGATCACCTTGGTTTTATTATACCCCCCCCCCCCCTCAGCTATCTGATCTCTTTTAAGACTTCGTATTACAAATAATTTAGCTCTTCCGGGCAGTTGAAAAAAAATAATAATATCTAGTTGTTTGTTTGTTTTTAGTTTATATATATTTTTTTAGTTGGCGCGTGACCGGAAGCGTGGCGTGGGCTGGACTAAATCCTAAATTGGCGCCCCGTTAAATGAGCCCCCGTAAAGGCCTAGCTAGTGTGGTTGGGGTTCAGGGATGGGGGAGGAGAGGGGAGGCGAGGGTTAAGTCTACAAAGTGTGTTAAGTGTGTTTTATGTATCTTATGTATCTATCTGTATTTTTATTTAGTGTATCTCCCACCTCTCTCGCTCTCTCTTTCTCTCTCTCTCGCTCTCACTCTCTCTCTCTCTCTCTCTCTCTCTCTCTCTCTCTCTCTCTCTCTCTCTCTCTCTCTCTCTCTCTCTCTCTCTCTCTCTCTCTCTCTCTCTTGTTTTCTTGTTCTCTAATGCTAAAGGTAGATATCTTGATACTGATAATACAAATGTTGATAATGTTGGTGATAGCTGGGAAATCATGGTGATATGACATTTACTTTAATGTTTTTACTGTTACTATCATTATTGTTGGTGGTGCTATCGTTGTTATTTTTATTACCGTCGTAATGACTATTTTGCTATCTCACATTTATATCAGTTATTTAATTTTGGACATAAAATATTTTATTGCTTTGCTACATCGCTAGGAGAAAAGTATAATGTCACTCTTAGTTATAATGACTCATATCTTTTCATTAAGTAATTACTCTTGGCAAAGAGGGAGAGGGACAGGGTGAGCAAGGGTTGAGAGGAAGAGAGAGGAGAGAGAGGGGATAGGAAGAGGAGAGAAGGGGAAAGGGATAGAGGAAGAGAGAAGGGAGGAAAAAATGAGGGGTGGGGAGAGAGGAAAAGAGAGGTACAGGGAGGGATGGGGAGTAGGGGAAGAGAGGAAGGAGAGGGGAGACAAAGGTGGGGTTGAGAGAAATGGATGAAGGGAAGGATAGGGAAGGAATAGGGAATAAGACAGAATAAGAATAAACATAAATAAGAGCAGAGTAGAGGACAGAGAGAAGAAATGAAAGAGAAATGAGCCGTGTAAGCGAGGTGAAACGTGAGGGTAATTTGAGGGACCATTAGGCTCACGTGACCATCTCGGGGCTAAACCTGCTAGGGAGTCTCATCATGCACGCGGGATGGGGGGGAGTACACTTAGGTGCACAATACATGTACAGTCAAGGGTACAGGGACGAAAGGAGGGAAAGGGGGAGGAGGGAGGAGGGAGGGAGGGAAAGGATGGAAGGAAGGAAATAAATGAATAAAAAAATAGAAAGTAGGAGGAGGAGGGATATTTTAGGCTTAACATATATGTCAACAAAAAAGGGAAAGCTTTAAGGAGAGGGACTAAGGAAAGGGAATGAATATGAATATGGAAATGGGGAGGAAAAAATTGTGATGATGAATGTAATGATGATGCATTATTACATCATCATGATAATAATAAATTTGTAGATAATATCGTAATCATAATTGCGAGATACATGATCACCACACACAAGCAAACAAACAAGCAAACATATAGCCCACCCATGTCTGTATTTGTGCGTATACGTTTCAACAATGTGCACATCCATGTGATCCATCAAGAACATACAAATTACCAGGATTTTCCACATCTCTTCCGGCAGGGAAATTCTGTCAGAAATCTTGGCGTAGGACATGAAGAAGCAGCTAAGGAGTTCCTGAGCCGGAGAGGGATTACAAATATACCCTGGCATGACTGTCAGACAATACGGGGGGTGGAGGGAAGGGGTGAAGGGGTGAAGTGGGAGGAGTAGGTAGGGTAGAGGTTAGGAGGGAGGGGGAGTGGTAGGGGTTAGGGTGAGGGGGATCGGTAAGGGTAGGAGTTAAGGGTTAGTAGGGAAAGGGGCTAGGGGGTAAGGGGGTGCGTGCTAACACTGCATCGTGTTGTTGTTGGTTTGGCGTTTTTTTCTTTCAGTTTCCTCTTCTCTTTTCGAGCTTGTGTTATTATGGTTTTGTTGGCGATCAGCAGCGGAACGGCAAAGAGGGAGGAGAGAGACATAAGGAGGGAAGGAAGGAGGGAGAGTGCCAAGGAGGGGAATACAAGGCGGATAAAGGAAAAGAGGAGTAGGGTAGAGGAGGGCAAAGATGAATTCGTGAAGTAAGTTTTGGTAATCATGTCCATGACAATTTCATTTTCGCAAATAATACTTGTCGAGAAGTTTATTTGGCTATCGGAAGATTTTTACCCAATTGGTTTCTTTTTTATTTCATTTCAGCTGTTACCAGCTGATTTTTTAAAGTATTTTTTGTCTATTGTTTTCTGCATTGGTAGAAATGCATACTTCTGAAAATCGGAAATGACAAAATGAAATAGAGTGACTAAGTTTATGAGTTAGTGAAATGTGGGTTTAATTCACCGGTTTTTTTTTATTCGGTCTATGATCATGCTAATGATCGTGCTAGTTGTAATGATAATGCACTGATGCTAATGATGAGAATATAGTGATGTTTAATGGAATTTCACGTCGCTTTTTTAAACTGGGGTAGCAGTTTGCAACCTTGCATTCATGATGGCAGCGGTGGTGACTAAAATTACGCCAGTGATGGAAATGAGTGGCGTTTGGTGACGCAAGCAAGCCATCGGGCAGAAGAAGCATTGATTATCGCGTAGCGAGGGCAGGGAAAAGCTGCGTTACGACCGGCGGAGGTAGTAGTAGTGACGGGATTGGTAGCTGTGATGGAGGTGATGGCTGCGAAAATGACACAAGAGAGAGATGTCTGGCAGAACCGACACTTGCCGTGCTCCCTTTTGACACTCATTGTTTCCACAGCACAAAGAACAAGCCTGGGGAACACAAAGCTCCACAAGACAAATTGTTGCTATTGTTTAACACGTATCCGTTCCCACTCTGACTGCTGTTTCCTGCCTCGCCCCCCCCCTCCTCCTCCTACCTTCCACCCCTCCCTCTTTTGTCGTCATCGCCCCGCCAACCTTCCTCTTCGTCTTCTCTCTGTACCGGCTCGTCCTTCACTGTGTCCATTTTAGCATTGGTAGATATTCATTTTGTCTCGCTCTATCTTCATCCTTTGGCTCTTCTTCACCCACGTCCCCGCTACCCCTTCCTCCTCCCACTCTCTCCTCCTCCTCCTCCTCCTCTTTCTTCTTCTTCACATCCTCCCCTCCCCCTCCCCCTCCCCCTCCCCCTCCCGTTCCTCCCTCTCATCCCCCTCCTCCTCCCTCTCTTCCCCCTCCTCCTCCCTCTCTTCCCCCTCCCTCCTCCCCTCTTCCTCCTCCTCCTCCTCCTCCTCCTCCTCCTCCTCCTCTCCTCTTCCTCCTCCTCCCCTTCCTCCCTCTCCTCCCCCTCCTCCTCCACCTTTTCCCCCTCCTCCTCCCCTCCTCTTCCACCCTCCTCTTCCTCCACCCTCCTCCTCTTCCTCGTTCTCCTCTTCCTCCTCCTCCTCTCCTCCTCCTCCTCTCCTCCTCCTCCTCTCCTCCTCCTCCTCGCCTCCTCCTCTCCCCCTGCTCTCCTACCCCCTCCTCCTCCTCCTCCTATATATATATTTATCTATCTATTTATTTATTTATTTATTTATTTATTTATTTATTTATTTATCACTCTCCCAGATTAACAACACGAAGCACTAAGACTAATAACGCTTCCCGTATTCCCTAAGCTAAGCTCGTCCTCGTCTTCGTCCTCCTCCTCTTCTTCTTCTTCCTCTTCCTCTTCTTTTCCTCCCCTCCTCCTCTTCCTCTTCCTCTTCCCTCCCCCAGCCATCTCCGTCCGAATGGGTTTTTAAAAAATCAGAGTTAGTTCATCACTCTGTGTGATTAATTGATCCTTGCATGGATGGATTGTCTCCCCCCACCCCCTTGCGCCTCCCCTCCACTCCTCCCACTCCTCCTTCCCGGGACTATTGTCTAGGACGCCTCGTGATGACGGGTCAGGGCGCAAGTTGGTTTATATGGCGTTCGCGAGGCCTATAGTGCGCTGGCTCTGCACGCAACCGAACCTCGCTCCTATTCCCGTCATCTTAGGCGTTCTATCCTCTGATTTTTCCTCTTCCATTTCCATTTCCGTAATTACCTTGACCTTTATTCTCACCTCGTGTCCTTGTTCCCCTCTTCAAGAGCCAAGTCGCTGTAGCAAACGTTTTCTTTTCCCCTTTCTTTGATAATTCTTAATTCTTCCCCCATCGCCTGACAACACGTCCTTCTCTATCACCTTTGATATTACCCTTTCCCCTCAAACATTTCCCCGCCCGTCCGAGACCCTTCCGTTAAGAGCAACTCTCTCAGAGCTCGCTTTCCCGGGATAGCTTCTTGGCCAACATTTTTTTTCTTTTACAGTAGTCCCTCCTTTGCCTTCAGACAACAGTTAATGAGAACATTTTATTGCGTCGATTAGTGGAGGGCTTGCCTCCCCTCATATTCCCCCTCCCTCATTCTTTATCCCCTCCCCTCCATCTTCTCGTTCTCTATTTTCATTTGTACCTCCCCCTCCACCTCTTCTTTCTCCTTCTTTTTTGTTCTTCCTATTCTTCTTCCCCTTCTCCTCTTTCTCTTTCTCTTCCTCCCCCTCCTCCCCCCCTTCACCTTCCCCTTCCCCTTCCCCATCTTCCACCTGCTCTTTCTCCTCCTCCTCCTCCTCCTCCTCCTCTTCTTCTTCTTCCTCCTCCTCCTCCTCCTCCTCCTCCTCCTCCTCCTCCTCCTCCTCCTCCTCCTCCTCCTCCTCCTCCTCCTCCTTCTCTACCTTCTCTACCTTCTCCTCCCTTCCCCTCCCTCTCCCCCTTTCGACCTTCGTGGGATGTGTATAAAGAGGGAATTTAAAAGTAGCACAAAATGATATAATGTGATCAAATTACGCGCCGGGAGATGAGCGGTAATGGCCGACGCTTTTATGTTTGATTAATGATCCCCGCTTTTATTAAAATCTCCACCAGGAAACAATTAATTCTGGATCTTTAAAAAAAAGAAGGGAGAAGGAGAATGAAAAAAGAGAGAGAGGATAAAAAAAGGAATTTGATTACATATGATTGGAACGCGAGGCAGCCTGACGTCGAACCTCGGGGTTGGGGTTGCGGCGGAGGGACGTTCGTGTCCACGCCGGAGAATTATGAATGAATTTGTAATGGGGACTCCTACTGGGTCGGCGGGAGGAGTGTGTGTACCTGTGCGTGAGTGTGTTGGTTTGGGTGGTGTATGTGGGGGGGGGGGAGGTGTGTGTGTATGAGTGTTATGTTATATTATATTATGTTGTGTGATGTGATGTGATGTGTTGTGAGGGGGATGTGTGTGTGTGTGTGTGTGTGTGTGTGTGTGTGTGTGTGTGTGTGTGTGTGTGTGTGTGTGTGTGTGTGTGTGTGTGTGTGTGTGTGTGTACGCGCGCGCGTGGGTGCGTATGTGTGTGAGTGTGTGCATGCGTGCGTGCATGTGTGTGTGTGTATGAATTTGTGTGATTGTTGGTGTGTGTCTGTGTGTATGTTTATTTGCTGGAGTAATGTACATGTGTGCCTGTGTGTTCGTGTATTTATGTATGCGTGTACATATGTTGTGTGTTTGTGTATGTTCTTGTAAGCGCATATGTGTGATTCTTATGTAACGAAAGCTGTGAATCAGAATTCGGCCTCTAATGTGTATTTTATGCCTCTAACGTGCAAAAGTCCTATAAACCGTCTTCCATATGTTTATGAAAGGAATTAGGTACTTTGGCGCTCGTAATAGAGACTTTCGTGTCAAACAGTTCCAGGCAAACAGAACATAAACTTAGGTTATGCATGTTTCCCTTATGATTCGACAGTCGTCTTGACTTGGCATAAGAGAAACAAATGAACATGTTGTAACCCCTTAGGTAAATATCGTTAAACTTAATAGTAAGTAATCTTTCGTAATCTTTCTGGTAAGTATGATGTACTTAAGAACTCGATTGTAGGGTGGGGGGTAGGGAAGGGGGCGGGGGTGTTATGTTCCAAATAAACTCGACGAGGAGAACGGAGGTCGAAGAGGAAAACTGGGTGAGAAATCACGCCATCGGTAGGATTAGCAATATGTTATTTTTTCTTGTTCCTTTGTAAATTGTTACTGCGTGTTTTGATTGATCGGTGATCGCGTATTGATGGATTAGGCGATTGTGTATTTTGTCATTAATTGTGGCCTTATCGGGTAGCGGGTAGCTTGGTCTGTTATGGTGAACTGACTCTCTTTTAACAATCGCGCCCTATTTGGCACTAGATTTAACGCTAGTTTCTGAAAAAAGAGACTGATTTCTTTTCTTTTTTTGTCTGTGTTTATCTCCTGAAAACGAACTTTCCAGATTCCCTTTGATATAGTTCAATTTGCATAGCTATCTGTCTGTGTATTTGTACATACCCATGCAACGGTTATTTGTATTGCGTTTTTGTGTTATCTAGCGATTTACGACCAGATATGTTACTGCATTTATAGACATATGGGAACAGTGATATATCGCAGAGGGACAGATATATAGCAACACAGATAAATTGATAATCAGAGTGACAGATAAATGAACAGAGTCAGATAGACAGACCAACGCAAACATGGTGTTTGTGTTGGTGGTTTTATATTAATCAAATTATACATGTGCTTTTTACTTTTTTCGTGCATATCTCTGGGCAGAGTTAATAGCATTGGCATTTTTCTTCCGAATTCCAGAATTAGATTTCGCTTTTTTATTTCACTGTTTCGTCATTTTTGCTCCCAAACAGCCAAATGAATTCGGGAAAAGGGGCGCGGCGCGGGGGAGAGGGGGAAGGGTTGCTAAAGGGGAGGAGGGGGGAAGCGGAGAGATGTTAAAGGGGTAGGGGGTGAAGGCGTGAGGGAGTCAGTGCTCCCGGTGTTAATACTCGCTTATCGACATAGCTTCGCTGTCTCGCCGCCGCCGCCACCGCCATGGCCGTAACCCCTAAGGAAAGTTTTGTAAATGAAGATAAATGATGATTGGAGAGGAGAGGGTGAGGGAGGGGCGGGGGTAGAAGGGAGTTGGGTGGTGGGTGGTGTCGGGTGGGGGAAGCGGTGAGATGAACAGGAGGTTGGAATGTGTGGTAGTTCCCTGTTTAACTCTCCCCCCCTTCTCCTCTCTTTCTTCATTTTTTTCATTCTTAGATTAGCGTTTTTTTATTTTTGTGTGACTTCTTTATCTTCTTTTTTCCCTTTCTGTTGAATCTTTCTTTTCCGTACATTTTTTCCAGATGCTCATTATGGTCTGTTTATTTTAAGATTATCACATTTCATTCTTCTCCTCGTTTTCCTTCTTTTTCTCCCTATCCTCCATCTTCTCCCTCCCCTTCTCCTTCTCCCTCTCTACTCCCTATCCTTCACCTTCTCCTTCTTCCTCTTCTTTTCCTTCTCCTTCTCTTTCTTCTCCTTATTCACCTACGTCACCTTATTTCCCTGTTTCTAATTCTTCTACTCCTTCTCCTTACTCACCTTCTTCACCTTATTTCCCTCTTTCTAACTCTCTGATTACCTTTATCTTCACCTCCCCTGTTAGACCCTTTCTTCCCCTTTCCTCCCCTCCCTTCCCTCAAACAACACCTCCTCTTCCCCTTTCCTCCTCCCTCCCACCCAACTTACCCATTCTCCTCCCCCGCTCTGCCTGACATCCACCCTTCCTCCTCCGTCCTCCCCCTACCGTTTACTCCCTTCTCCTGCCTCCGCCCTCTTCCTACCCTTTCCTCCTCCTTCCTCCCCCTTTTCTCTCCCCAATCCCCTCTCCTCACCGCCTCCTCCTTCCTCCCCTTCCCCCTCTCACATGCTCCCCCGCTCCCCACCTCCAGCCTCCGAAGCCGCGATAAAACCTCTATCTGAAATAAGAATCTCACTTTGATAATCACGAAATAGGTCGAGCGGACTGAATAGAGTTCCATTCTCGAGGAGGGCTGCCCGGGTTGCAAGTCAGCGCTCGCTGGTTGTCTCGAGGGTGAATGCTGTCTGCCCCCCAACCCCCCTTTTTCCCCTTCGCCCTTCACCCTTTGTCCTCTCTGCCCATTTGAGCATTTTTCTTCTTATTATTTAGGACTTCTTTCCACCCCATTGTTCACTTTTTTTCTTCGCGTTATCGTTAATTTTCTCTTTTTTCCCTTTCACTTTTCTTGATATTGCTAATTTTCTCTCTCGTTCGTACATTCTTTCGTATTGCCGCCAATTCTTCATCTGCCTATCTCCCTAATTTCATTCAACCGTTGATTATTTTACCTTTCTCCCCATAGCTTTAATTTACATTCCTTTCCCTCTGTTTTAACATAAACCCACTTTTATTTCGCCTTCCCATTCATTACCTGCTATCACGTGTCTTT
>BOPN01000605.1:205542-208042 GCA_017312705.2 Penaeus japonicus
AGTGAAGGAAGAGGAAGAGGGTAGTAGAGGAGAAGGGAATGTAATGGAGGAGGGAGGGAGGGTGGGGATCATGGAGCGTAATGGAGGAGAAGAGGAAGGAGTGAGGAAGAGGAGGAGGAAGAATGATAATGGAGGAGGAAGAGAAGGAGAGGGAGGGGTTAGTGTTGTGGAAGGGAGGGTAATGAAGGAGAAAGAGGGAGGTATTCATATTTTTTTTTTATCATTACTGTGATTATCATCATCACCCATCATCATCATCATCATCATTATCACCACCACCACCACCACCATTATCATCATCATTATTATTATTATCATTATTTGCATTGCTGTTACTTTTATTTTCATCATCATTATTATCATTATTTCCATCCTTACCGATATACACACATATTTATATCCACACACATCACTTGTTCCTCCCTTTCATCAGCCCCTGCCTCGCTTTCTCTGTTTCGCACTGTCCTTTTTCCACGTACCCTACCTACCTACCCCCCCCCCCCCTTCCCGCTTCGCCGTTTATGGAGTTTCGTTGGATTAATTCATAATGTTGGAATTAAACCCGGCCTGGCTCACTGGAGAAGGATATTTTTACCCCATCCGTATCAGATTCCGAATTTTGGATTTTTGTTTTATTTTGTTCATTCATTTATTTATTAATTTATTGGTTTATTTATTCATTTATTTTTGTTATTCTGTGCAGTGATTTTTGGTATAAAGATGGATGGATATGCCTCAGGTTTAGTGTTGTTGTGTTGTTGTTTCCAGGTTTTGTTCAGTTATTCTACCAATCATATGTTGTTGTTTTTCATCACATGTTTTTATTTTGATGGTGATTAAATAGTCTTTTTCGCCTTTTTTTTAGACTGATGTTTATCGCTCTGATGTACTGTAATTCAGTGCTGTTTTAATTGTATGTTGATTAGACGGTTCATCTATTTGATCTCGCGCTCCAATTACAACTTTTTTTCTCATAATTGTGGATGTAAATGTAATTAACTCATGGGGAAATATTTGTTGCCGTTCTCTCTTCTTTTTTTGTTCGTTGTTGTTGCCTTTGCCGTGATTTCATAATTTTCGGGGCCGCGATATAGAACACCGGCTGTCTGTCTGGCTTTTGCAACGGAGGGTTTAATGATAGCGAGATTACCCTCATTGCGTTGGGTTGCATGCTTGGGAGTATGTCATGCCCGTCGCTCCGTGGCTAAGCATGGGAGGCATCCTGTTGGTTTAGGAGGGAGGAGGGGCGGGGGAGGACGGGGGAGGGAAGGAAAGGTGGGAGAAAGGGAGAGTGGGAACGAGGGCTGAGTAAAGGTAGATGAAGATAGATAGGTGATGGTCGGAAAGCGAGAGAACGAGCGAGTTAGAATTAGATTTAGAATTAGAATTAGAGAGAGATAAAAATAAAAGAGAGAGAGAGAGTGAGATGAGAGAAAGAGTGAGATGAGAGAGAGAGAGGGAGATGAGAGAGAGAGAGTGAGAGAGAGAGAGAGAGAGAGAGATGAGAGAGAGAGAGAGAGAGAGAGAGAGAGAGAGATAAGAGATAAGAGAGAGAGAGAAAGGGAGATAAGAGAGAGAGAAAGAGAGAGAGAGAGTGAGATGTGAGAGAGAGTGAGATGAGAGAGAAAGTGAGATGAGAGAGAAAGTGGGATAGTGAGGTGAGAGAGAGAGAGAGAGAGAGAGAGAGAGAGAGAGAGAGAGAGAGAATATACAGATATACAGACAGACAGATAGATTGACAGAGAGATAGATAAATAGTCAAATAGATAGAAAAACAGACAGAGAGACAGACATATACACAGACAGACAAACAGACAAACAGACAGACAGACAACCTCACCTGATTTCCCCGAAGGCGCCGGAGTCTGCATCTGTCGCCTTCAGTGTGCTAACGAGCGTCCCGCGGGCCACGCTCTCGCTCACATTGTATCTGCGACCGGAAAGATATGATATAATAAGAGGTGGGAAACGAACTCAAATGGAAACTTATTGGTACATTAAGTGAATAACGGATGTAATTTAAGTGGGAGAATGTGGTTATGTATGAATATCTACAGTATGTATACGGAAGGGATCCCGGGTGAATATGGAATGGGTTACGGATGTAAAAGAGAGAGAGAGAGAGAGAGAGAGAGAGAGAGAGAGAGAGAGAAAGAGTGAGAGAGAGAGAGAAAGAGAGAGAGAGAGAGAGAGAGAGAGAGAGAGAGAGAGAGAGAGAGAAATTAGAGATAGATAGATAGAGAGAGAGAGAGAGAGAGAGAGAGAGAGAGAGAGAGAGAGAGAGAGAGAGAGAGAGAGAGAGAGAAATTAGAGAGAGATAGATAGAGAGAGAAAGAAATTAGAGGGAGAGAGAGAGAGAAGAGAGAAGAGAGAAGAGAGATGAGAGAGAGAAGTGAGAACGAAAACGAGAACGAGCACGATCGCCCAGTAGACCTTCGTGCAATGATATATTGCATTCTGGTCGTTGTGTTTACTCGCCCATCCGTAGCGCTCCATCGCT
>BOPN01000605.1:213042-218042 GCA_017312705.2 Penaeus japonicus
GATGATATACCATCAAACTTCGGCAGACTACCAGCATTTACCAATTAGGCACGCCAGGACAGGCGAGGCCGACAAGGTGAGAAGGAAGTCTCTCCAATTTCAGCTGATAGATGTCACTTACCAGAATATCTCGAAATGATGTTATTTAGGGTCTGTCTTCATGGCACTGAAGCAGCATTAATATGCTACAGTGGCAAGGGTCTGGTCCCATATAGCTTTTAATGATTAATCTTGATGAATTACTTATACAACACGCCTGCAAACATTTCATACTAGCTGGAGATCTAAATCAGTACCTGATGCAGAGATCATTTGACTTTTTCCTGGACATTTTTAACTTGGAAAACCATGTTGATTTTCCCACCCATATCTGAGGATCTTCCCTTGACCCATTTGTGTCTGACATACCAACCCATTTCATCAGATGTCGACCGTTGGGATTTGTAGGCTCCTCGGATCATCAGGTTATTCTCTCGAACATCAAGATATCAGTTGACTGAATGAGGAATTTGCCCGTATCACCTGGCTCTGGGATCATGCTGACTGGGACTCTATAAAAGTGAGTCTTGCCTCAACTGAATGGGATGATATAAATCAACAGAATGAAGCACTCACATATTACCTACTGGACTTGCAGATCCGATATGTCCCTCGTCGGCAGTATACCGATATCCAACCCTATTTTGGATACCGGTGTCGACAGGCATCTGATATCAAATTCAAAGCCTGGCAGCACTACAAACACAACCCAACACTTCATAATTTACAACAGCATCAAATTGCTTTAGAAGAATGTAGAAGGTTCAGACTTGGGCCATCCATCGCTAGAGGGATGACATGAAGAACAAACTACAGCATGGTAAAATCGATGGGTCACTTGCTAGCAAAACCAGAGATAAGGTTGAAGCGCTAACAGAACACTTTGCTAACAAAATGCAGATACCTGATCCAAGCCCCAAGCCACAAACTATTCCCAAGAGGACAGAGTACACTATAGAAGAAATAAGCATTACGAAACCACGGTAAGACTTCTTCTTCGATACGGAGGCAACAGGTCCGGACCAGATCAGTGATCAAGTCCTTCGAAAGTGTGCTGATCAGCTTGCTCTCCCCTTCACTAAGCTTTTCCAGTCTTGCCTTTCACTGGGGAAGTGGCCGACACTATGGGAGAAGGCCCAGGTGGTGCCTATGCATAAAAAGAAGAACTGGAGTATATTGAGTAACTACCACCCTGTTTCTTTTCAACGTTGGCAAAATCTTTGAAACAGTTATGGCTGATCAGCTCATGAGTTTTCTCACGAAACACAATCTTTTGAGTGAAAGGCAGTTCGGATTCAGGAAAGGACATTTGGCAGCTTAACTCTTCTTGACTCAACCTAGCTTTAGACGACTATCTCTCCACGTGTGTCATCGCACTGCATATTGCAGGGCTTTTGATAGAGTATGGCACCAGGGGCTTCTGGAGAAACTACAAGTGAATAGAATTGCAGGGAGTGTCTGCGCCCTCCTTGAAGACTTTCTTATTGGACGTCACCTCCACGTAGTTCTCAACGGTATCTCTTCACAGAATAAACCCAAACCTGATCTTTAAATGAATAAGGAAAAGTTGGAAGAAACACCTGTCATTAAGATACTCGGGATCAAGTTTGATGAAAAGATGAGCTTCAGAAAACATGTGAAAGACCTGGCTCGATCAGGTGCTTCGAAACTTGCCGCATTTCGTTGCATTTCTCCTTTTTTAAGTGTAAAGGGATGCAAGATTCCCTATGATTCCCTAGCATGACCGACCCTAGAATATGCTCCATTAACATGGATGTCTTGCCCATCTTCATATATTCATCTTCTTGAGAAACGTGATGAAAGGGCGCGACATATCAACAGATGTGATGGTGCTGCTGGAGAGGATGGGCCTATTTACACTCTCTAACATCGACGAGACGTAGCAGGGATCACAGTTTCTCATTTCTCATTCCTCACCGCTCCTTGGATCTCTGTCATCCGAGGAACTCTGTCAAGACGACCGTATGCTACCAGAGAAGCTAGATCAAGTGACCTAGACCTCGTCGTTCCCTGGTCTAGGACTACCCTTCACCAAAGGTGCTTCATACCCAGAATGACTAAACTTTGGAATGTCTTTATAAGGTCTAGTAACCAATCAGAATTTAACTCTATATAAACTAAACATTAATAACTGGTTGTGTTGTAGTCATGTCACGTAATTATTTTTATAGCAAACACATTTAGATTAGATTATCAAATGTATTATTTCCTTTTGTTTTCTTGCCAGGTTAGCTTTGAGATAGACTTCTCAGAAGTGAGAAAGCTTTAGCTAAATAAGATATGGTATGGAAATGCTGTAACCATTTCCATATGACCTGCATGTATTATGGTAATAAATGTTTATGAAAAAAATAGAGCGAGAGAGAATGATATATATGAGAGAGAGGAAGAGGGAAAGAGAGAGAAAGAAAGAAAGAAAGAAAAAGAAAGAGAAATAGGGAGAGGGAGAGGGAAAGGAAAGGGAGAAAGAGAGGAGGAAGGAGAAGAAACGGACGAAGATCCCAGGGGTTGAGTCATTAAAACACAGTTAACCTCTGGGCTCTGCGGTGCACGTGCCTCGCTTTCTCCCCTGTCCGTCGGTAGAGAAGCGGTAGGAGAAGGAGGGAAGAAGGTGAAGAAAAGAAAAATAAAGATGCAATGAGGAGGCAGTGATCATAGTCCTGGATGGCATGGGAAAGTAACAGTAATGGTAAAAAGCGATGGTGATAGTTGTAGCATCAGTAGCGCCTCCGCCAACAACAACAACATCAACATCATCAACAACAACAGTAGCAGCACCAGTAGCAGCAACAGCCGTTGTACTAATGATAGAAGTAGCAGTACTACAAGTAGTAGTAGTGGTAGTAGCAGCACACTAACAAAACGAAGCTCATAAATATGGTCTTATCAGAAAGAATTCAAACCAGGTTTTGGTAATTTTACGCCATTTTTTCACAACTTTAGGAGGAATGAGCACTCAGAGCAAGTCTATCTGTGTAAGGCTAGATGAAGTCATATCAGAGAGAGAGAGAGAAAAAGAAAAACAACAACTAGGGATCTAAATGGTTGCTTGGACGAGGTGTCGCCCGTCTTTCTCGCTCCACCGATCTGCCATCCTCTGCCCGGGAGGAACTCGTTCACCAGGCTTTAGAGGAGAAAGAAGAAGAGGAAGAGAAGGAAGAGGATAAGATAGAAGATAAGCAGGAAGAGGTTGAAAATGAAGAGGATAGGAAGGAAGAAAATGAGAAGGAATAGGATGAAAAGGAAGAGAGTGAGAAGAAAGGGGATGAAAATGAAGAGAATAAGAAGAAAGAATATAAGCAGGAAGAGGATGAGAAGGAAGAGGATAAGAGGGAGGAGGATGAGAAGGAAGATGAAGAAGAGGGAGAAGAAAAAATGAAATAAAAAACAAAAACTAAAGAAAAACAAAAAGCAAAACCAAAAGAAAAACTTAGAAAAAAAATAGAAGGAGATGAAAATTCGACAAAGAAAATAGAAAAGAAAAAGGTGAATAAGGAGAAGTATAAGAGGAAGAGGAGGACGTCAAATTAGCTTTAATCTAATTAGAAGCAGTAAAGGTGTTCTAAACTTGTTTTGAAGGCGAGCTGAAGACTCTCGAAAAGCGACTTGATCAACGGGGTCTACAAGTTCGCCATAACACTGCAAAAGCGCCGTCTCAGATGTTTAATTCTAGGAGAGAAAATTGCATATAAAGAAAAGAAAACGAGATAAAAAGGAAATAAAGGCCAACGGGATACAAAAAGCAGGTTATAGAGAAATGAAAACGAGACAAAAAGTAGAGAAAACGATATGTAAGAAAAAGAGAACGAGAAGAACGGGTTCTTATGGAAAGAATTGAGATAAATAGCAATTAAAACAAGGTAAAAAGAAAAACGAATGAGATAAGAACAGGATAAAAGTTAATAAAAATAGGCCAAAAAGCAAAGAAAATGGGAGAAAAAAGAAAACGAGATAAAAAGGGAAAGAAAATGGGACAAAAAGGAAAGGAAACGAGATACGTAAAAGAACACGAGTTAAGATGTAAAGAAAACGATTTATTCAACGAAAACGGAATGAAGTAAAATAAAAGCGGGAACGTTAATGATTAGGCGAAGAGGCAAGAAATCACCCTGGGTTTTGTTACTGGGTATTAGGTAGTAGGGTCAAGTTATGAGGTTGCACTGTACGACGTGAGAAGCTTGCAAATTGGGAGGTTCGTATGGGTTGGCTGTTGTTTTTTTCAGACATATGGGTTTGTTTACATTGTGAAGAATGGCCGTGTGTGTGTGTTTGTTTGTGTGCATGCGTGCTTGTCTGTGTGGTTATGCAAATGTTGATGTCTACGATAAGTGTGTGTGGCCATTTAAATCTATGGGTATTGTATACAATGCACATGAGAGAGTAGGGTTACCTGCAAATGCATCATAAATGGCAGCGGCCTTTGGTGCAGCGAGGACAAAGGACGAAAGATGGCAACAGACGCAAACGTAAAGCGAAACATTCCTTCTCAAATGGCAGCTTTCGCACTACACTAAATGGAAATTCACCAGCCTCTCCTGGCGTCGGCGGGGGAAGGGAGGGGAGGGAAAGGAGGAGGTTTATATAATCAGTCTCCGAGCCGGAAATCTCGTGATCAGCCGACACGCGGAAGTCGGGTGACGGACAGACAAGGAAGAAAGCGAACGAGAGATTATATATTGCGAAACCGATTGATCCGTATTGGCTGATTTTATCGTTTTAGTTCACCGGAAGGCCATAATGGGCGGCTGCCATGAAATGATCCCTTCCCTGTCTTAACCAACCTCGTCTCCCCCTCACTCCCTTCCTCCCTCCCTTCCCCTTCTGTCGGATCTCACGTCTCCTCGCTCTTTTCCTCCCCTTCCCCCACCTCAAATCTTCCCAGTTACCCACCCTCTTTTCTTCTTTGTTCACCATTTTTCACTATTTCTATATCGCATTGT
>BOPN01000605.1:233042-235542 GCA_017312705.2 Penaeus japonicus
CCCCCTCCCCCTCCCCACCGTTTTCCTAAGGCTCTCCTGCTCTTTTGATCAGTTATGTACAACGGATGACGCCGTTTGTGCTTTGGGGGATAGGGGTATGAAGGTCGGAGTGTTGGCAGACCGGAGGGGGGGAGGTGTATGGTATTCTTCTTTTTTATCTTTCTACTTTTATCATTTTTCATGGGGAGAGAGGGGGGGGGGGGAAGACGGTCTATTTTGGTCTATATTCCCTCTTTTCTTCCTCAGCTGCCTATCTTTTCTTTTGTCTCTATCATGAAGAACACAGTGATTGATTATTATGATGTTCCTAATCATCATTATAACTATTGTCATCACCATTATTACCGATAATGTTAAAACAATCATGATGATAATGATGATGATTACAATAAAAGTTGTTCTTTCGATTGTTGTCTTCCATATCCGTGGTATTATCATCATAATTTTATTCGTAGTCCTCGTTCGTACATTTATTTTTCCCCTAATTATATTTTCCCCCAACGTTGTTTTTTCCCTTTGCTTCGTTGACTTTTCTTTTCTTATATTTTCCCATGAGTTGCTTTGTTTGTTCCCTGTCGCTCTTTAATCTCTCATATTTTATTACCCTCCAAGTTGACGAAAGAGGAAGTGAAGAAATGAAGAAAGAAGCCGAGATTACTGGGAAGGAAGAGGAGCGATGAGAAAGGGGATATGAAGCTAAGGGGGAAAGGGAAATATACTGAGAGGAAGGGAGAGAAAGAGGGAGAGAAATAAATGGAAAGATGAAAGAAAGAGAGGGATAGAAATAAGAAAAAGATAAATAGTAAATAATAAAAGAGGAATAGAAAGAGAGAGAAAAAAAAGAAGAAAGAAAAATAGAAGAAAAAGGGAACGGTAAATAATGAAAGAGAGGAAGAGAGAAAATAAGGGAAGCAGTGAATGATAGAAGTGAAGAATAGAGAGAAAAAAACAACAACAAAGAAGTACGAAAGAATAAAGAGAGAGAAAAAGAAACAGCAAATAATGAAAGAGAGGAATAGAAAGATATAAAAGAAGAAAGAGAATAGAGAGAGAAAAAAGAAAAGAAAAAGGGATCAGTAGATAATAAAAGAGAAATAAAGGAAGAGAACGAAATAGAAAGAAAGAAGGCCATACGAATTAGACAGATTGAGAGGAAAAAAAGAGTATGTAAAATATAGAAATGACAGTGAAATAACAAAACAACAAGAGTAAGAGTCGAGTAAGAAGCAAATGAGATAATGTGAACGTGTCATTTGGGAACAGGGAAAAGGTACAGATAATAATGTATGGAACTGAAGGGGAAAGGAGAAAGCAAAGAAATAGATGAGAGTGATAGGAGGAAAGAAAAAAAAAGGGGACAAAGGATAGGGGAGAGAAGAAGAAAAGACAGACGGAAATCATGGAGAAGATTACATATTTTGTATGTGTCGCCGAGTCTTGAATTAAACAGAAGAAAGAAAGAAAAAACGGAAGAAACAAATAGGATATTCTTGGAAATAATAGAGACTGTATTGAGCTGTGTGATCAAATAACGCGACGGAAAAACACAAAACATTGAATATTCTTTCATTGCCTAATCCAAGACACGGTTTTTTGTCATGCTTCTTAACAGACGTCACTGTATAATTTTGAAAATATTGTCGTGAGAGTATATCACTTGAACAATTTCTTGCACGCTTCTTTTTTTCACTTGTCCTTTTTATTGTCTTTCATAATGTGATTCATTTTTTGGCCTTTTAATCGTTATCCTCGTTTTCTCTTTGTCTCCTCCATCATTGTTTTGTTAATGTTATTGTTATTGTTCTTTGTCATTATCACTCACCTTCTTTTACCTCTAATTCTTCTTGCCATTCTTATTATCGTATTTCCTCCCCACCATATTTAACGTTTTTTATTTTCTCTTCATAGATTTGCATCATTTTCATAATCCCTTTTCGCGCCATGGGAGCTTGTTATATCTGCTGACGGACTTGATTTCGCTTCTTTCTCTGTGTCCCATTTTGTCTATTTTTCTCCTCTCCCCCTCCGCCCGGAAAGGGAATGAACCGTTGGTGCCTGATATTTATTCACTCCCCTGAAAATTCTCTCTCTCTCTCTCTCTCTCTCTCTCTCTCTCTCTCTCTCTCTCTCTCTCTCTCTCTCTCTCTCTCTCTCTCTCTCTCTCTCTCTCTCTCTCTCTCTCTCTCTCTCTCTCTCTCTCTCTCTCTCTCTCTCTCTTTCGCGTTATTTCGAAAATTTTTGTCTACCTCTCCATCCTTTCCCCCTTTATCATTACTCCAGAAAAGCCACATCCTCCCCACTTCGTCTCTCTCACTTGTTTTCTCCCCTCCCCATAATCCTTTCCTTTCTTCTCCTCCCCATAACGCTTCCTGTCACGGGCCTTCTACCCCTTCCCATCTTCTTCCCACTTCCCACTCTCCTCTTCTAATTTCTTCTCCCGTTCCCATAATCTTTGAACCCCTCCCATTCCTCCTTCCCCCCCCCTTGCCTTTCTTCTCTC
>BOPN01000605.1:245542-248455 GCA_017312705.2 Penaeus japonicus
ACGTTCGTTCAATTGGGAATACCTTCGGAACAGACGTTAATTTATGAATGGACATGTCGAATGAGGGTGAACATCAGGCTCAGGAATGGCTACCGGCCGAAAACTGTGAAGGCAAGCTAAGAAGTGGACGTCAGCTTAAGAAGGAAAATCAATTCTGAATAGAAATCACCTGAGAATTGCCGACAGCCTAGGAGTGGCCTCAACTCGGGAATGGCGTTAGTTAGAGGACGAATATCAGCTTAGAAATTAGTACCAGCCGGGAATGAGTATCAGCTACTTTGCCATCGATATCAACGCACCGAGCTGTCGATGTGATGGAGAAGAAAGCATAGGATTAGAGAAAGAAGGTGAGAAAAACGAAACCATGAAAATAAACAAAAGAGACAGAAAATAGGAAGAAAATAAATAAAGTAGAAATGAAATGTGACAAAGCTAGAAGAAAAATAAAATGGCGTTAGGAAATGTACGAAGTAAGAGGACGGGAAGGAGGGGGAGAAAATTAGTATGATAATGGAATTAAGTTGAAATTAAGGAAGCAAAGCTCACGAAGAGGGACAATTAAAATAAGAATAAGAACAAAGAAAAAGAAAAAAAGGATTAGAATAAAAGAAAAAGAAAGAAAATGGGAGAGCAAAAAAAAAAAAAAAAAGACAAATTCGATTTAATTAGAAAGTCTCATCTCCACAGGGACCTCATACCCATTACAGACTCCTCAGGATCATCATGGGCGACATGAGGGGGATCAGGTCCTCATCAGGGGCGTAGGGGAGAGGAGGTGGTTTGGGGAGATGGTGGGGTGGGGAGGGAGGAGGATGATAATGTGGGTCTCACGTTGAGCACACATTGATGAGGCAGGCGCTGCTCTTGATGGGGGCGGAGGAGGAAGGATGGGAATGGGGGGGGGGGGGAGTGGGAGAGGCCGGGGAGAGAATGGAGGGGTCCAGGATGGTAAGGTGGGAATAGGGGAAGGGATGGAGGGGAGAGGGGAAGAGGACGAGCCAAAAGAGGAAGAAGAGAGAAGAGAGGTGGGTTCGGATGAGAGCTTCAGAAGAACTGAATGTTAGGGGGTGGGGGGAGCTACGGAAATAGGAGGAAAGTAGGGGGGTGGGGTGAGATTAGAACAGAAGAAAGTGGTAATCTGCGGGTACAGGTGAGGTTCGAAGAAACATAGATCACAAAGGAAGAGAAAGATCGAGAGAATTTTATGAGGATGAGGAACGAGGCTGAGGAGAGGAGAAAAAATAGGTCGAAGGAAAAGGAGGCGGTTGGCGAGGATGAGGTTGAGGGGTTGAAATTTAGGGGGTTAGGCGGAGGGATAAGAGGAAGGTTAACGACGATAAGGTCAAGTGGTTGAAATTAAAGGGGTTGACGGTGGACGAGAAAGAGAAGGATGGGGTTAATGAGGCTAAGAGGTTGAAATTAAGAGGGCTGGGAATGAAGAGGAAAGAGGGGGAGGAGGCGAGGTTGTGATGAGGGCACAAAGAGAGGCGGGCACGGTCGTGACGGCCGAAGGGAGGGCCGCCGGGGACCCGTAAAACCTCGCCACTCCATTGAAATACTGCCCCGCGCCGTGTGGTGCTGCCTCCCCTCCCTCGCCCGCGCGTGGTGTTGCTTCTCCTCCTCCTGAAGGTGTGTGGTGTTGCTTCTCCTCCTCCTGAAGGTGTGTGGTGATGCTTCTCCTCCTCCTGAAGGTGTGTGGTGTTTCTTCTCCTCATCCTGAAGGTGTGTGGTGTTGCTTCTCCTCCTCCTGAGGGTGTGTGGTGTTGCTTCTCCTCCTCCTGAAGGTGTGTGGTGTTGCTTCTCCTCCTCCTGAAGGTGTGTGGTGTTGCTTCTCCTCCTCCTGAAGGTGTGTGGTGTTGCTTCTCCTCATCCTGAAGGTGTGTGGTGTTGCTTCTCCTCCTCCTGAAGGTGTGTGGTGTTGCTTCTCCTCATCCTGAGGATGTGTGGTGTTGCTTCTCCTCATCCTGAGGGTGTGTGGTGTTGCTTCTCCTCATCCTGAAGGTGTGTGGTGTTGCTTCTCCTCCTCCTGAAGGTGTGTGGCGTTGCTTCTCCTCCCGAAGGTGTGTGGTTTTGCTTCTCCTCCTCCTGAAGGGCGTGTGGTGTTTCTCCTTCTCTTCAGGGCGTGTGGTGTTGCTCCTTCTCTTCAGGGCGTGTGGCGTTGCTCCTTCTCCTCAGGATGTGTGGTGTTGTTCATTCTCTTCAGGGCGTGTGGTGCACATTCTGTAGCTGGTGTTGTTTCAATTTCAGTTATGTCGTCTTGCCTTTTCTCCTCAAGACGTGCGTTGTTATTCCATCCCTTCTGTGGAGCCGTTTGTTCTCTTCTTGACGGATGGTATAGTTTCTCTCCAAGGCGGATAGAGGTTGTTGCTACCATATACGTCGATTGTCATTGGTCTGTTCCCACGTTGTTTTGTTTTTTCCTCTTTCCGTAATGCGGTTGCTTCATTCACCGCCATGTGGAGTCTCATCTCATCCCATTGCTTGTGAGTGTCTTGCCCTCTCCGCTGCGTCGCTACTTTTTCCCACCCGTCACGTGGCGTTTCATTTACGTCTTTTGTGATGAGGCGTTGTGATGCTCTCGCTCCCCCTCTGGAGGTGGGACTCCGCAATCTCTTGGTCTGTGATTATGAAGATGATTAGGGTGGCTGTGTGTGTGTCAGAGGAAAAGGGGTTGCGCGCCGCGATGCTGATTAGTTATATGTACGAATGTGTTTTACTTACATATCTATAGGTATATAACATACATATATATAGTATACATACATGCAAATGTGTGTGTGTGTGTGCGTGCGTGTGTGTGTATGTGTGTGTGTGTGTGTGTGCGTGTGTGTGTGTGTGTGTGTGTGTGTATACACAAATGTATAATATATATATATATATATATATATATATATATACATATATATACACACA
>BOPN01000605.1:250671-258171 GCA_017312705.2 Penaeus japonicus
TATATATATATATATATATATATATATATATATGTATATTTATATATATATGTGTGTGTGTGTGTGTGTGTGTGTGTGTGTGTGTGTGTATGTGTATATGTAAATATATATATATTTATATATATATGTATATATATATATATTTATTTATTTATTTATTTGTATGAGAGAGAGAGAGAGAGAGGGGGGGGGAGGGTGAACACCGGGCGGAAAGAAATGAGGGCGAGGGAGGCCGAAGAAAAAGCGGAACTCCGGCAGGCGGCCGTCATGTAATGCGAGGTGAGCCTTTAAGTAATGGGCGCCGTGCATCACCTAAGACGCTAAGGTAAAGTCAAGCTAATGTTTATTTATCTGGCACCTCTGTCCCGTCCGCCGTGGGAAAAGTCGGATTAATTAGAGGCTTCTGCTTCTCAATAAGTTAATTACAGTGACACTAGCGCCTGTATCACGAGAGTTTATTCTCTCTCTCTCTCTCTCTCTCTCTCTCTCTCTCTCTCTCTCTCTCTCTCTCTCTCTCTCTCTCTCTCTCTCTCTCTCTCTCTCTCTTCATTTCTCTCTTTCCCTTCCTTTCTCCCTCCCTCCCTCCTTGCTTCCCTCCTTCCTCTTCTCCATTCCTCTTTTCCCTTTCTCCTTCCACCTCCTCCTCTCCCTTCCTTCCTTCCTTCCTTCCTTCCTTCCTTCCTCCCTCCCTCCCTATCTCTCCTCTTCTCTCTTCCTCTCTCCCATGTCCGATATTGTGACTTGCTGTTGTGAGACGCGCTAGCCTCTGTGATTGGATTACCTTTTACTATTTTTATATTGTTTTACGAGGCTGTCCCGAGCCACGTGATAGCCTAGGGAGGGGAGGGGAGGGTGGAGTGGAGGGCTGGAGGGAAGGGGATGCAACTAGAGGATAGTTGCAGTGTAAACAAAGTTTTTTCTACCTTTTTTTTCTTCGTCGAGATGGGAGTTCTGAGAGTGTCTATTTGTTAGTAATGTTTTCAGGTCTGTAGGCATGCGTTTATTGTTGCCTGTTTGAAGTGGCATATTGTGCGTTGTATACAGTATATCTCTTGTATGTTGTATCCTGTGAGTATTAAATGTTATATTAAATACTGTATGTGCTATTTTGTATATTTTATCCTGTTTGGCGATTCGTTAGACTTCATCAATTTATCAGTAAGATAAATGGACGAGTAATGATATGAATTCATAAATGAATAAGTTAATTCATAAGTTATGGAATAAGTAAATATACAAATAAGTATCTGGATAAAAAAGTGAAGTAATTGATAGATATATAGGTAAACGAATGAATAGTAAGATCGTTGAATGTATAGAGAATCGATAAAAGGAATTGATAAATAGATGATAAAATGATTTTTTAGATGAAGGAAAATAAATACATTGGTGCAGAGGGAATTGAAAGAAATTGATAAGTGAGTAAAATGATTGATAAAAAAATAAGCTAATGAGTAATAAGAAGAAATAGATGAATGAGGAAGTAGTTGTATATTGATGGTAAATAAGATAAACTAATAAATGAATATGCCATGAAATAAATGAAGTGGTATAGGAATTGATGACCTCATGAATCTATAATGAAATAAGTTGAATTACTAGTAGGATGACCTGATATGTAAATGGGTGATAATGATGACAAATTTAATGAATTAATAAATAAACTGAATATGAATAAATGACACACTCACACATGCACGCACACGCATTAGAGGATAACCTGTGTTGAAAGGAGCCTCGCGCGTCGGTACTTGCGGCAACAAAGCGCGATGCTACCAAACAATAAATATCGTAACTGATTAATTTTACTGTCATTATGATTAGAGTACGTGAAGGGCTCGCTCTTTGGGCCTTGTGTTTCCGCCTCGAAACGCTGGGTCAGTTGCATCTCGTGCAGTCTGTGAAAAGTAGAACTGAATGATTACAAAACACTTGATTTATTTTCCCAACACGGACACGCACATATACCGATACAGACATGCCAGTACAAATGCACACATATACTTGCACACGCACACATACGCATGTGCACTTCAGTGAACAATTAAACACTTCAATCAGCAAACTAACACACACACACACGATTCTGACAAAACAACTTAATACATGGAACTTAACAAGAACATAAAACATCCAGACCCGTAGCAAATCTGTCTAACTCATCCTTAGAAAACAATTCAACACACACAAACACGCACACATGCACACGCGCACACGCACACGCATACACATACACATACACACACACAAACACAAACACTTACACACGAACACATACACATACACACACACACACACACACACACACACACACACACACACACACACACACACACACACACACACACACACACACACACACACACACACACACACACACACACACACACACACACACACACACACACACACACACACACACACACACACACACACACACACACACACACACACACACACACACACACACACACACACACACACACACACACACACACACACACACACGCACACACACACACGCATATTTAATCATGCAATCAAACAGAGGCACTACACACGAAGCACACACCGCGCCTACAGGAAACAGCGCACGTATAGTCTTAGATCCTGAATAATAATCGGGCCGAGAGCCCCTCCCATTATTAAGATAATTGACGCGTTAATCGCAGCACAAGACAAATTTGATTGAGGAAAACTTTTAATTAACACCAGCATTACTCATGATAAATGCGTGACGTCATTAAAAATCGTCTCGCATCGCTATTACTTTCAATATTTGGCCGGATTAGTCCCGACGCAGAGCTGGAAGAGATGGAGAATAAGAAGTGAAGAGGAGGAGGTAGAAGAGAAAGAGGGGCAGGAGGTGGAGGAGGAAGAGGAAGAAGGAGTCGAAATGATGGATAAAGAAGAGGAGATAAAAGAGGAAGAGTAGGAGGGAGAGGAAATGGTGGATGAGGAATAACTGGAGAATGGACGTGTAATCGGTAGATGAACCAGAGGTAGATGTTAGGAAGAGGAGGAAGGAATAAGAATGGTAAATGAGCAAAGGGAGATGAAATAGGAAGAGGAGGGAGTGGAAATTGTGAATGAGAAAAGAGGAGATTCAAGAAGAGGAGGGAGCGGGAATTTAATTGATGGATGTTAGAGAAAGAAAGATGAGGAAGTGGAGTGATGCGGGAAGTGGATGAATAAACAGGAGCTTAAGATGATGGAGTGAGAGATGGGAGTGGCAGATGGAGTGATATATTTAGATAAGAGGATGTTGGATGATTGGAGCAGCAAAGTAGGTGAATGAAAAGGTGGAGACGGAGGAAACAATGATTAATGGTAAAAATAACGATCGTAGATGATGGGAAAGGGAGAGAGAGAGGTAAAGAGAAAGGGGAAGGGAGAGGGGGAGGAGGAGGGGGAAAGGGAGGTAAAGAGAAAGGGAAAGCGAAAGGAAGAGTTAGAGTTAAAGGGAGAGGGAGGGGGAAAGGTAGAGGTAGAGGGAACGAGAGAGGGAGAAGGAGAGAGAGTGAGAGAGAGAGGGAGAAGGAGAGAGAGAGAGAGAGAGAGAGAGAGAGAGAGAGAGAGAGAGAGAGAGAGAGAGAGAGCAAGGGAGAAAAACCCTTGATTGGATGAATGCGAAAGGGCCTTCAATGGAATCCCTTTCAAATGGAATATTATTTAAGTTTTTCAGACCGCACCTGAAGCACCATGGGCCTCATTGATTAAACTTTAATTTCTAAACTCATTTCGATTCCGAAGCTTATTATTGGTTAATACTTCCCATCCGTACCCCTTACCCCCTACCCTCACTCCTATCCCGTACCCATCCAGGTAATTTCTTTCCTGATTCTTTTCATTTCTTCACCACCTGTCCCATACAAGACTTATTTTTCAAAGTATAATGGAATGTGCATCACTGAAAGGCAACACGAAAAAGGTGAATGTTCGTGGTACGATAATTTCCGTTAAAAATTACGTTTATTTTCGCACTTTATGTGAAAAATATCTGTTTTATACAATTATTTGATTGTTAAACTATAAAATTTGATAATTTGGTCAGACTGATCGAATAGGTTTTGATTTTGGACGAATATGTACGAAATAATTGAAATGTCCGTTTATCGTCTTAGAAGATCGAGAATTTTATAACGGAGGTCAACTATTGTGTATTTCATATTAGTACGAATTCTCATAACAGTCCATTTTATCGTGAATCAATAATGAAAATAAAACTGCAATATTCTTACGGTTAAAGATGCTTATAAGTAGGTTATGTTAACAATATATCTAATTTAATTTGATCACCCTCCATAATTATTTCTTGATGACCGACTGCAAAAGCGCGGGAAACAAACATCCGACTGTTGACGTCAGTTCACGTTCGTCCAGAACTGAATCGTAAAACAACGCGGAGAAAAATTGATCATTATATAACAAATAGACCAAGTGGTAATGTATGATTTCTTTTTGTCTGTATTGGCATTATGTTTAGTTAAGGGGAAGGGTCTTTGTCTTGATAATAGAACAGGTTAGAAAGGAGAAGCATTTTTAATGAAGTACGGTGTGATCATTTGTTAGCGTATGAATGAATTTATTTGGGTATTTACTTATTTCCTGATATTTGTGCTGTTTGAAAGTTAAAGAATGCTGTATTTCTTAAACTAATTTGTCAATTGATAATACTAGTTTTGTTATTTATTCTTGAATACAGTTGATTTGCCAGATTAAAATAGCAAGTTTTTATTTACTGTTGTTTTGTTTTATTGTTGGCTTCAGTGGCTGTTGGATTTGGCTTCGGTTTCGAGAGTTCAGGAATGGTTTATCTGCATGCATTTTAAAGGTAATTCTGAGAAAAAAGAAACAATATTCAGTTCTAGTTATTTTGTTCTTGTTTCTGTTAGTAGTCATTTTCTTTAAGTTCTTTTCTTTTTATTTTAATTCCCCTCAGCACAACCATAATCACCCTCACAATCACCACCATCAAAACAGATGAGAATATTTAAAGAGAAAGAAATTAAAGGGAAAAATGTAGAAAATAAAGAATGAGAAAGGTCTGATAAAGAGGATAATATAAAGGTAATTAAATAGAAGACAAGTTAAAGAATGAGAAGAGAAGAAAAGAAAGGAATAGGAGTTAAAGAAAAGTATTTATAAATACAAGCGAAAAAATAAAATGAAAGAGAGGAGAAAGATGGTGCGAAGAAAAGATGCTATGCAGAGGAGAATTCTAAAGAAACTCTATTCTAAATTATATGCTATTCTATTAAGGAAATTGTTATATGCTATGCTTTAAGGGGATAATATGCTACTCTATAGCAGAATTAGAGGAAGGGAAAAGCGGCTTAAGCTAGTTGTTCGTATATCTTATCCCCATTGCAATACTGCAACGTTCACACAGATTTATGTGCAACTAAGTAGAAGTGATTGCAAGCTAAAGTTCCCTATTCTATAGAACTTTAATCTTCTAGAAAAAGTCCATATGAATCTTGTTATTGGATTTTAGAATACATGTTAAAAGTAATGTCTTTATTAAAAACCGCATTGATTATTTTTTTAATGCAACTAATTTATTTTATATGATGCAATCTCGGAATCACAAAACAGAAAATACTAATCGTTTAAAATCTAATTGTAAAAGAGTATTGTATAAGACTACTGAATGTTCCCCCAAACCTGGCATCGAGAACTCTTGGCTTACGCTTTTAAAGAGAGAAAGAAAAAAAATCGGCTGATAATAACCTGCCTGGTAACTAGTTCAGTGTGGCATGCACGTAGTTTACCTGTGTCAGGAGCTGGTCGGTTTACCGGCGGCGGAAAAGAGTTGGGTGAGGGAGGGCGAGTGGGATGGAGAGAGGGGGGAGGGGCAGGGCGCTTATATCTTGCATGTGGTTTACTCAGGATATCATGCAGAGCCTAGGAGAGAGGGGGTGGTTGGGATGGGTTGGGATGGGGTGGAGGCGGCGCATGCGGCACACACTTGATTTCGTGCTAAGGATTCCCTGGCTCCCTTCCTCCTTCCTCCCTCCTTCCTCCTCCCCTCCCCTCCCCTCCCCTCTCCCCCCCTCCCTCTCTTGGCTGCAGCAGATGGTTTGCAAAGTGTCATGCAGTGAGCGTCATGCACCCCTTCCCCTTCCCTTACCCCCTCCCCTCTCCCCGGTCATGAAGACGAGACATTCCAGAAACAAGGACGCTTCTTTAATGCTCCGGGGCATATACTTGGGCGGGAGCGGCGTGGCATTAAAAACGATTTATATAAATGCAACCTTGGATGACTTGTTTATTTTTCATTTAGAGATCATGTAATGGACCTCGACCATGAGAAGTGGGACGAGGGGGTTGAGGCAGAGAGGGGGAGAGGGGAGGGTCAGGTGCAACCATGCACAGACCCCATGCACTGACCCCCCCCCCCCCCTTCTTCCCCGCTCCTCCCTAGCGCGTCAACGTCCTCTTCCTCCTCCCCTTATTCACCTTATCGACCCCTCATCCTTCTTCGCATCTCGCGGACCCTCTTTCGCATACACGCATACGCACGCTCGGATGCACACTCGAAAACGCACTGGCATTGTTAACAACGCACACACGCACGCTCAACCCCACGCACAATCGCACATGCACGCAAACGCGCACGCAAAAGCGCCAGTTTAGCCCGGCGACAAGCGTGCGTCCCTCGCTCCCTTCGCCGTCTTAATCAAGAGTTGAACAACCGGGCATTACGGGCGCTGAAAGTTGAATAAATGATTGTCATCATTTTCTTACGTGGCCCGGGGACAATTACGCACGTGAGAGTCTCTGGTTGTATCGCTCCGCTGTCCGGTTTTTGTTTCTTTATCCGTGTTTCTTCTTATCTGTTTCTTCTCTCACTCTCTCTCTCTCTCTCTCTCTCTCTCTCTCTCTCTCTCTTTATATTTATATATATATATATATATATATATATATATATATATATATATATATATATATATATATATATACATACATACATACACACACACACACACACACACACACACACACACACACACACACACACACACACACACACACACACACACATATACATATACATATACATATACATATACATATATATTCATGTCCAGTTTCTCATAATTTCCTTCTACCTTTCTTATTTTGTATTCGCTATTTTTGGTCCCTTTCTGCTATCCCTTTATCGCTCACTAGTTTTATCATGTATCAGAATGTGGATTTTGTAATATGTGCCTCTGACTTTCTTGTATTCCTCTTCCTCCACCACCCTTTCCTATCACCACCTCCTCTTCCTCCAAGTTTTCATCTTCCTCCCTCTCCCTTTTCTCAGCCCAATCCTCCTTTTATTTTTATTCTTCCTCCTTTCTCTTCTACCGCTTCCTCCTCTGCCTATTGTTCTTCTTCCTCCTCCTACCGTTTTTCGACCGCGTATTATTATTATTATTATTATTATTATTATTATTATTATTATTCCTCTTCCCACCCCTTTTCCTCCTTCCCCCTCCCTCTCCCTTTCTT
>BOPN01000605.1:288171-290671 GCA_017312705.2 Penaeus japonicus
CCTTTTCCATTCCTTCCTCCTTCCGTCGTTCGTTTTTTTCAAATAGCTTTCTGGTCCTTTTTCCTTTTCTTTTTTCCCTCTTCCCCATTCAGTCCTTTCTCCCCCTTTCCTTTCTTGATTATCCCGACTTCTAAATTATTATGCTTATTTATTTATTTATGTATTATTCTCACATGCTTCATGATACTTGTTTCATATATACTTTGAGGGAGGTGGGTATTTGTGCTTTGTATGTGATTGTTCCACTATAGGTCTTTCGTTTTGTGTTTATTGTTATAAAGTAGGTTTAAACATAATCAATCATTAAATTGATTAGAAGTTCAGATATGTTGATGTGAACAGGTTTGTTAATAATAGCAATTTTCCTTTTATCTCCTTTTACCTGTTTTCTTATCATCAATATCGTTGCTGAGGAGGTGGTTGAGGTGCATGATGAACGAGCTCGAGAACGAGCTTCCAAAGGTGTCATGAACGATGGGCGTTGCTTGGTGGGGCTCTTGTCATCCAAACATTATTTTTTGAGGATGAAGGGGGGAAGGGGTTGAAGAAGGGAGGGGGCAATTAGGGAGTTATCTTTGTTTTAGAGGAAGGGATCATATGGAGGAACATATGGAGGGGGAGGGGGAACTAATCTTATTTTGGGGGAGGGAGGTTGGCAAAGGGAGTGGAGGGTGGTTTTTGTTCTTTTCTTTTAGGGGATGATTTGGGTGGGCGCTGAACCAGGGTGGTTGCGGTAAATAAAAGTGAGGGTGAGGGAGGCGTTAAAAACGGGTGCGACTGCGGTAGTTTTTTTTTTTTTTTTTTTTTTTTTTTTATAGGGGTGAGGGGGTGAAAATGGATGGATCATAAGTGAGAGTGGTGGCTGGGTGGAGTTATCACCCGATCAGTGGATCTAGAGGTTGATTTGTTGATAGATAAGGATAAGTCAGATTTGCGAAGCAGAAGCTTCGCCGGGCTCATATGCTCTGTGGCGAGCCCGCTTGTGTCAGCTTGTGCTAACTCGTGTGAGTGTGCTAAAGAGTGTTAACTTGATCTGTGATTAGTCCTTGCCCACCGTGATGCCCAGCCACAGCAGTGACCGCCAGGCGACAGTGCAAACTCACGAGCATAGGCGGGGCTCGAAATGCCGACCACGGGGATGCGAGGCTGGCGCGTTACCACTGTACCACTGATGGCCTTGTTTTTATATAATACTGAGGACTTGCCTGATGGACCGCGCAATTGTGCTTTTTTCCACTCTGCTTTTAAGATGGTGGTGTTACTTAGTAATGATACGAGATATAACTGCTTATTCGTGATGGTAATAGCCTCTACGTAGAGAACAGGGTTATAATTGGTGCTGATGCACTAGGTGAGAAATGGAGAAAAAGCGGTACACTTGCCTCATAAAGCGCAAGGTGTCCTCTGATTATTTGGTTTGCTTTATCATCTTGCTTTTTCATTTAAGGGCGGATGGGTAGGGGGGGGCATAAATGGCTAATCAAACGCAGGGCTTGAGTGAAAATTGCGAAACATAATACTGTAGTTCCGTTTTTCAGCCATTCGCATGACATCCCTTTATTGAAAATGTGCGCGTTCCGTTCATTTTCATATTGTGTCTTAGTCTGTTATAAAAGTGAGTTTGTTTTAAATCTCTCTCTCTCTCTCTCTCTCTCTCTCTCTCTCTCTCTCTCTCTCTCTCTCTCTCTCTCTCTCTCTCTCTCTCTCTCTCTCTCTCTATGTCTCTCTCTCTCTCTCCTTAATAGCTCCCATTAATGTGCATATCTTCGCGTGTCCCCACATGCATGTATGTGCGCGGGCGTATGTCTGCATATCGGTAAAAGAACAAATGAGGGTTTCGCGTGTGCGTTCGCTCTTGCCGCAAGCGTCATTGGCACAGTGACTCAATCATTTGCATACCACTCTTACGCTTTCATTTAAATTCGAGACTTGTCATTATACACGAAAGAAAGGAAGATGGGGAAAAGAAAGCACCGCTATATAATTAGCATTTATTGCGCATTTAGTTCATTAGCGAGTGTGCTACACTCGCATCTCCGCGGGCCGTTAGGTGTGTTTTGTTCTTGCTAATCTTTTCTGTTAATTGCAGTGATGTAACTTCTATTTATAATTATATTTTCTAATTTGATTATGCTCTTCTTGATGCATTCGGGTATACTTGATGATAATGATGATTACAATAGTTAAGAGAATGGTATATGGCATTAAAGGTAACAATAATGTTCATGATATTAACGATTGTAATATTATATTGTTGTTTGGCTGCTATTTTGGTCATCGTTATTGCTATTGTAATAATAATGATGCTAATATTACTGTATTTATTGTTGTTGCAGTAACTGCTGTTGTAATTATTGATAATGAAAAACTGTATCTATATTACAGATTGAATGTTATTAATACTACCATTGAAGCTTTATTATACCAATTGTGATAATAATGATGATAGTAACTATTATTGCACAATCATTATTGTTATTATATAATGTTCTTTATTGTT
>BOPN01000605.1:303171-305671 GCA_017312705.2 Penaeus japonicus
CGGCTTTTATGTGTGGGCCCCGCGACCCCCGAGGTTAATTATGATTATTACCTTCAACCAGGTGCGGTGGGTGGAGGTGTGGGGGAGGAGAAGGAGGGGGAGGGGAAGCAGGGGTAAGAGAAGGAGAGGGTAGGGGAGATGGGAAGAGGAAGGGAGTAAGGGAGAGAGGGGAGGAAGAACGGAGGAGGGAGGGCATGTGTGTGTTGGTAAGGTTGGGGAGGAGTGCGATAGAGGTCACGGCAGGACAAGGTCAGAGGGATGATACGAAATGAGGTGGATATGGCGGTTGAAGAGATGAAGATGGGAATGAAAAAGAAGAGTTTTCTCATAAGCCAAAGGGCGGACGCGGAGGACGCACAGTCTAGACAGGCAGGTAAAGAGCAAGCCGAAAGTAGCATGTCAGGATGATGGAGGGAAAAGGAGGCCAGGGGAGGCGAGTGCCAGTGCTCTTGCTGCTGTTGGTGATGGCGCTGTTCTTGTCTTGCTTTTGTTATTCTTTTGTTATTATTGTCATTTTTATAATTACTGCCTCTATTATTATTATTACCACTACTACTATTGTTGTTATTGTTGTTGTTACTGTTATTATTATTATTATTATTATTATTATTATTATTATTTGTATTTTTATTAGTAGTAGTAGTATTAATAGTATTGTTATTATTGTTATTATTATTATTGTTATTGTTATTGTTATTGTTATTAATATTATTATTATTATTATCAATATTTGCTATTACTACTTTTTATTATTACTATTACTACCACCACCACTACTACTACTACTACTACTACCACCACCACCACCACCACTACAACAACAACAACAACAACTACTGCTACTACTACTACTACTACTACTGCTGTTGCTACTACTGTTATTATAATTATTATTTTCTTCTTGTTATTGATGATTCTAGTGAAAATGATAATAGTAATGGTGATGATAATGATAAAGATGATAGTAATATAAATGATAAATGATGGTAATGGTACTTATTATTTTTGTTATGATTGTTGTTATCATTATTGTTGTTGTTGTCTTGTTATTATGGTGATGGTGACGACAATGATAATAATAATGATAATGATAGCGATAATGATAATGATGATAATTATAATAATAGAATAATAATGATGATTTTAATAATAATGATAATTTTAATAATAATGATAATTACTATTGTAATAATGATAATGTCAATGATAATGATAATGGTAATAATGAAATAATGCTAATGAGGATAATAATGATCATAATCATAAGGAGAATAATGATTATCATTATTATTATAATTATTTTTATTATCATTATCATTATCATTATCATTACCATCATTGTTATCATTATTGCTGCTGCTGTTGTTGTCATCGTTATTGTCATTATTATAACTTATTATTGTGATAATTATTATTAGTATTGCTCTTATTATAATTATTATTACCTTTATTCCTTTTATTATAATTACGTTTTTTATCATTCATATTATAATTGCTATCATAGTTATTATCACTGCTATTATTCCTTTCACGATTAGTATTATCAATGGAGTGTCATTTCCCAAGTTCTGAGAGAAAAGAACAGGTATGGGAGAGAATAAAGAAAAATCGAGAAAGAAGCACGGAAAAAATCACTATCGTTACTAAAACTTTATCTTTATTTTTATTGTCTAAAAAGATAAGATATTGTCCATCGAGGGAAGATTGCCAATGCCTTTATCTCCGGGATCTCAACTCGGCCTCACCCCGCCAACCGAACCGTCTGCGCTCTTGAACGGTCTACGCCGGGATTTATACGCGTGCGGACTCTTTGTCGGGACTGAGCCTCCTCTCGGGTACGGACGGTGGGGGGGAGTGGGAGGGGATGAGGGGAGGAGGAAGGGAAAGAAGGAAGGCGAGAATGGAAAGGAGGGGGAGGGAGAGATAGGAAGGTCAGAGGGAAGGAGAGAAGGTAGGGGGAAGGGATTAAAAAAAATGGAACGTTGTGAATGAATAAGAGAAGGTAAGAAAGGGGAAAGGAAGGAAGGAAGGAAGGATGGAGGGGATGTGAAGGAGTGAATGCTAGAAGGAATATGGACAAAGTTAATTGATTAAGATAAAGTTCAAGTTTCTCTCTCTCCTTTCAATTTGCCCACCGCCCTTCCATTTTCTTTTCTCCCTGACTTCCCATCTTCCCTTCTCTCTTTTCCTTTCTTTCTGAATTTACCTGACACCCGTCATCTTTATCTCCTCATCCACCGGTCTTACACACCCATGCCTCAATTTCTTAAGAAAGTAAACATACGCTCGCTACTAATTATCTCCCTTATTACGAGAACAGAACGAGTCCGGCTTAGTGAAACGCAGGGAGGAAGGAGGGAAAGGAAGAAGGAAAGGGGGTAGGAGAAGGAAAAGGGGTGGAAGTGGGATTGGGACTGGAAGTGGGAGATGGTGTAGGAGTGGGATAGAGAGAAAGAGCGGGACTGGGAGGGGGAGAAGAAGTAGGAGTGGGAGGAAGAGA
>BOPN01000605.1:335671-338171 GCA_017312705.2 Penaeus japonicus
ATATAATTATCTTGCCGTGACGGGATTGATAACACGATAGGGTAGGCCACGCGCTTCAAGGCATTACAGTGCCAAGTTGGAAGGAGTCTCGTTTGACTTTCGGAAGATTATGGTAATTCTTGGGGTCGCCAGGCCAAAAGTACAGAGACCGCGGACGCCAGCGAACATGGCTTTATCGATGGATTACTGGCTTGATCGTCTCTCTCTCTCTATCTCTATCTCTCTATCTATCTATCTTTATATCTCTCTCCCACTCTCTCTCTCTCTCTCTCTCTCTCTCTGTCTCTCTCTCTCACACACTTTCCTTCTTCCTTCCTTTTCTCCCTCCCTCTCTCCCCCTCCCCCTCCCTTCCTTCCTCCCGTCTTCCTGTCCTTCTCTCTCTCTCTCTCTCTCTCTCTCTCTCTCTCTCTCTCTCTCTCTCTCTCTCTCTCTCTCTCTCTCTCTCTCTCTCTCTCTCTCCTTCACCCTCTCTCTCTCCTTCCCCCTCTCCCTCTCCCCTTCCTTCCCTCCCCGGTGCTTACTCTTTCCCTGGATTAAAGTCCGAGCCGGCCTTATTAGCAGCGAGTCACGTGGATGCTCCTCGGGCGATCGTCTTTCCTGACGCGCTCGCAGTCCAAAGCTGTTACTTTCATGGTCGCTTGATGTGATGCAACCCGGTTTTAACGGAAGGTTCACGCCATCAACGTTCCGGGTCACGGACTGGAGCGCAGGTGACCTTCCTCTTCTTTCATGGTCATAAATGGGGGGTAGAGGGGAGGGGGAGGGTGTCGAGGAGGAGGAAACGGTGGGGATGAGGGAAAGGGGAGAAGGTAGAAAGTTGAGGGTAGAAGAGAGATAAAACAGATGTTATTATTCTAGTAAATATTGTCTTTTTATGACGTTTTAACTAAAGACAAACTTTCAGCCTCCCTCCCTCTCCCTCTCCCCCTCCCCCCTCGCGCCCCGACACACATTTATAAAGTTCTCTCTCACCGCGTAACTTGGCACGTGATCAAACACGATTTGGTTATTCGATCAAACGTCTGACACATTCTTTTTAAAGATTTTTATATGTCCGTTATGGAGACTTGATAGATTTTTTTTCTCTTTTGTACGGATAGCCTTTATGATTTTGCGTATTAATGCGAATATTTATATATATATAAAACATACCACGTTCCATTTTACTTTACTAATTTGTATATATAACTGAAGAGTAACAGAAGTATTTCTATCGAACTGAAATCCATTGCATAGACGACGGGAGGTACATCAATAGCTAGTTTGTCAGAGAGAGAGAGAGAGAGAGAGAGAGAGAGAGAGAGAGGGGGGGGGGGGGGGGGGGAGAGAAGGAAACCTTGTCTTGACATCGTAAAATTACGCGTGATGCCTCCGCGAGTGAGAGATCATTTATCGTTCGGCCATGAGAGAAACCAATTTCGCTTGTTTTATTTTTGTGTCTATTTGCATTTCGTTTAAGTTCGGGGTTAGAGGGCCGAATGCGAACACTCTCTACTCGTTGATCACCTTTGCGGTCTTTCTTCGCATCGTTGACGCTTCTTTGAAGGCTGATAATTGGATGCCAAAGGGACGTGTGTCAACATTGCAAATAGGATTACTGGCCGCGAGATTATATTTTATTTTATTTGCATTTTTGTCTGTGGGAAATGGTATTGCTAGTGCTACCGACTCCATTCATGTCGCGAAATCCGATTGCATTATTCACTCTATTTGTCTGGTGCTGTTTACTCAAAGAGGAGAATGAAAAATGAATAATGAGGTGCTGCCAGTCGCATCGTCGCCGTGTTGAGTAGCCGACTGTTTGGTATATACTGTTCGTTTAGCTCCGTGAATAAACCTTCTTATTTGCTTTGCTAGTAGAACATTTCAAGTAACGAATCACTTGTATGTCTCGTATTCACAAGGTTTTGTCACCGGATATTCGTGGGTCATAAAATGTAGAAAATACACGTATTCAAATATTTGATTTTTTATTTATTTTTTGTTTTGCCTTACTTTTTAAAACTAGATAAACTACTGATATGAGGAAAGCTCCCGTTGTATGTTGTCCATTACACTGGATCGTCAGGCCTTGCAGAGTTTGTTTAGATACCCTGCGTTGCCAAGCGACATCATACCTTTAAATCTGTGCGTAAACAAAGTCTTCGGGGAGGAGACTCATTCACGCGTCCTCGCCTGGCATTGTCACTTCAGTTTCTTGCGGCCGGGGCTGACGGGAAGCCTATCGAAAACATTCGGAACATTCGGTGCCAGTAATGAACGATCTCTCCCATTAACGGCCCGTGAGTGTCTGCAGACAGGTTCTTTATAATGCGACGCGCAAGTTGCAATTGATGATTCCCAGTCATCGAGTGGTGTCAAGACCACCATGAATAAATTTGCATGATGCCAGTCACTGATTCTTTATGATTGTGGAAGCTGTTCAGTCTGCGGGAAAGTGCTAGCCGTAGCTATGAGATCGCCGGAGGACGCGGCTTAGCTTGACTGAGGAATGCGGTT
>BOPN01000605.1:340671-345671 GCA_017312705.2 Penaeus japonicus
ATATGAGTAAAAAGGAGAAGGAGAATTCGGGATGCAGGGGGAGTGAGGAGAAAGGAGGCAAGGGGTGGTAGCCAGGGAGAGAAAAGGGTAGGAAGGGGCAAAAAAAAAAAAAAAAGAAAAAAAAAGGAATAAAGGGAAAGAAAGCAGGATAAGGAGGGAGGGAGGGACAGACAGATGATAAATGCAGTTTTACAATGATATTGCAATGATAACGGTGACAGTTATGATAATAGCAGTTTTGGTGATTGTAGCGGCGATGGCCATAATAATGATGGTTATGGTGATGGCATTATTATCATAATAGTATTTTTTATTATTTGGATTATCTTCATTGTATTGTTATTCGCTTCCCCCACGACTCGGAACGGAAACTAGTTGTTTCAGTTGTAAATCTACCGTAACAAGAACCTCGCTTGTTAAGAAAAAAAGAAAAAGAAAAAGAATAGGGGTCGTATATTTTTTGAGTGAAAAATATTTTTCTTTATTTTTAGAGTTTTACACTTTGATTATTAAGAGAGAGAGAGAGAGAGAGAGAGAGAGAGAGAGAGAGAGAGAGAGAGAGAGAGAGAGAGAGAGAGAGAGAGAGAGAGAGAGAGAGAGAGAGAGAGAGCAAGAAATAAATAGATGAATAGAAAGATAACATTTGGGAGGTAGTAAGGAAGGGCGGAGATAAACGAAGAAGCAGAGGTGGAAAGGAAAGTGCAGGAGGAGAGGATGCTAATACTTTGGTGTAACATCGCATGGAAACTTTCCGAGGCTGCAACTTCTCTTGCTACTTTGATTGTTTAATACTTGCTGACTTAAAAGATCAGTCTGATATATCTATCTATCTACCAGCTCCCTTTCCTCTCTCTCTCTCTCTCTCTCTCTCTCTCTCTCTCTCTCTCTCTCTCTCTCTCTCTCTCTCTCTCTCTCTCTCTCTCTCTCTCTCTCTCTCTCTCTCTCTCTCTCTCTCTCTTTCTTTCTCTCTGCCTTTATGTGTGTGTGTCTGTGTTCAAGTATATATATGAACAACAGAGGAACGCTGGGTTCGTGTGTTTATTTGTGATGTAATAATTTTGTCTGTATTTCCTCTTTAGTGTTATGAGGACGCTAGCGCTATTCCCGCGGAGAAAAAAACAAGACTGCAAAAAAAGGGGAACAGGAATTCGCACAAAAGATATGCAACCGGCCAGGGAGGAAAAAATAGTTGGCACCTCAAAAGCCAGAGAGAGAGAGCGGGATAAAAAAAAAAGTTTCCACACAGAGGCGGTAATCATGTTACACCTGAGACTAAACTCCGGGCGCTCCAGGGGTCCTGCGTGGCCTGGGCTGAGGGATTAGGTCAAGAGAGGAGGGACAAGGGGATGAGGGAGGGTAAGAGGCGGAGAAAGAAGAGAAAGGATAGAGGATGAAGAATGAGGGGGAGGAAGACGTAGAGGGAGAAGGGGGGTTATAGGAGATAGAGGGAAGGGATAGAAAAGGAATTAGAAGGAGGAGAGGGAGGGAGGGAGGAAAAGAGGGAGCAAGGGAGGGAGAGGGGGAGAGTGGGAGGGAGGGAGGGAAGGATAGTGGGAGGGAGAGAGAGAGAGAGAGAGAGAGAGAGAGAGAGAGAGAGAGAGAGAGAGAGAGAGAGAGAGAGAGAGAGAGAGGGAGGTGGGGGGATTAGACCAAGCTTGAGAACCTTCGCCACTCCCATCCGTAGATAGAGAGCCAATTAAGGGGATATATGTCAGATCATGAAGTCTCAGGAGGGGGCCGGAAAAGTGGAATAGGGGGGCGGCGATCCCTCGTTTGACGGCAGCCACGTTAATATCACTGGCAACGGCGCACAAGAAGGGGGAAGGGGGGCAGGAAGGAGAATGAGGGGGAGGGGGGAGGGGGTAGGGGGTAGGGGGACATTGCTTGCCTTGCGATTTGATATTTCTTGTGCGTGCTGTGGCCTGTCCTTTTGTTTATACATTTTTTGTTGTGTGAATGGAACCACATTATTTGTTTCTTGCTCTTGTTCCTGATTTAAGATTCCGCTTTGATGGAAATATCCCTTTGTTTCAATTGATAGCTGAGCGTTTATTGAGATACAAAGAAGCATTAGTATTTTCTGGATGGAATGTTACAGTACTCGATTATTGCAATATTGCTGGGCACTGGTGCGTGCGTTAGTAAGGTATATCAGATCTGTATGGACAATTGTTATGCAAAACAGGTCTCGTTAAATCCTGTGAAGGAAAATTATTCATGCGTGCTGGTACTATCTAAAGTGGTTTATTTGTGTGTGGATCGTGGTGTTTAAAGTTTTTTTTCTTGTTCATGATAATAAAGGCAAGATTATGATGATAAAGTTGATGTTACAGATATTAGGACGAACATAATTATTATTGTTTTACCATTTGTTGTTATTATGATGACATGCAGTCAATTATGAACATCATTTTACCTCCATTATAACATCAATGACGTATTTCTCCTACATCTAGATTTTACATTCGACATGCTCGTTAATAGGGACAGAATGGGAAAAAGAGAAAAAGAAAAAACAGCTGTCATATAATAACCCACAGCAGAGCGTCCAAAGCAAAACATACGAGCGGAAGACCTGACTTGCACATCATGCTGATCACCTGTGTTCCGCCTCGCCTCCCGCTGGGCCACATTGTCTCGCCGTTTGTCATGGCCGGAGCTGCTGTGGTCGCCCTTTGACAGCGGATTGGTGCTTGTGCGTGCGGCCGTGGCTGAGGATGGGTGTGGGGGAAGGGAGAGGTTTGCTTGGAGGGAGGGGGGGAGGATGGTTTTGTTTGGGGATGGAGGGGTGTGCAGTGGGTGATGGAAGGGGCGTACTGTGGGTGGTTTATTTAGGGGCGTAAAGGGGTGTGGTGAGAGTGGGAGGTTTTCTTAGGGGTGACAGGGGGCGTGTGTGGTGAGGGTTGGTGGTTTGCTTGGGGTGGAAAGGGCGAAAGGTGGTTGGTTTTGTTAGGGGTGCTAAGGGTTATGGCGAGAATGGGAGGTTTGATTTGGGATGGAAAAGACCTACACGCGCACACACATATACAGTATATAGTATATATATATATATATATATATATATATATATATATATATATATATACATATAAATATATATAATATGCACATACATAAATACACAATATACATATAAATATATATATATATATATATATATATATATATATATATATATATATATACATATATATATACACAAACACACACACACACACACACACACACACACACACACACACACACACACACACACACACACACACACACACACACACACACACACACACACACGCACACACACACACTTGCGCGCGCGCGCGCGCAAGTACTCATACATTTCATTTTTTGATTGATTTGTGGTAACAGGAATGGAGGTAATGGTGAAAGGTTAGCTAGTTGCCTATGATAATTGAAAGTATCTGTTCTCTCAGTTTGAATTGGTTTTGATGTCTCATGTTATTGAAATAAAGCCAGGTGTTATACAAATTATTCATTTTCTCATGTTGTCGGAGAATCTTCCAAAGCACCAGACTGAGGACGAAAAAAGAACATCAATCACTGGAAATCATTTGGGAACACGCTAAACTCCGCCTTAGAATATCAGATCACACTGATACGTGTTAGCTAGCGAATGGCACATGTTTTCCTTCAGTGTGTTGTTCAAGATTCGGGGTAATTTTGTCCTTAAATGTCTTATATCTGAATGACTGATCTGCGTTTTTTCTCTGCCATGTTTTATTTGTATATTTTCCCTCAATGTCTTGTATCATATGTATGTATCATATGTCGTTGGGCGACCACCAGCTTGTCTCGGCTCCTTCGGCGTTTTCCTGACTTAAAACGCGCTTGAAGAAAAGGTAAGCGCAAGAAGAGTTCCTCCAACCACAGGCTTCCCCCAGTGCAACGACGGTGACGGACAGAGGCACAATATATCCCTCCGTAAAGCCTGGATGGTTACCAACTCGGGCCTGTGACATTTGACTTCTGGCATTTTTAGTACACTGGAGTTAGCTGAGGGAAGGGGGGGGGGGGGTATTGGGGCGAGGAAGACGGGGAGTGAGAGGGGATGGGGTAGAATAGTGGAAAGGTAGGTGGTCAGGGAGGGGAGGTGAAGAATAGGAGGAGGGAGAGAGAGGGAGACACGGTACAAAATGTGGGATAAAGAAATTGCACTTCAAATTGACATTGTGGTGGCATGGACGGTGTTAAAAGAGGTATCAAATATTATTTGAAATACAAGGCTTGTTTCCATCCCCTCCCCTGGCGGGCGAGTTGCAAGGAAAGGAAGGTAGGATGCTGGGCAACGCTCTCTCCTTCTCTTCTCTTCCTGACTTCCTCATCTCCTACCTCGTTTCTCTCTTCTCTTAGCTCCCTTCATCTCCTTTCCCTTCTTCTTCCTTTTCCACTCTTTCTCTCTTATTTTTTTCCTTTCCTGATCTTTTTCTCCTACCTTTCCTTTCTTTCCTACTCTTTCCCTCCTACTTTTTCTTCCTTACATCTGTTAAATTCTCCCACTGATATATTCATACGATTATTCACTATCACGTTTACACTCAATCTCTCACTCTCACTTTCAGTCTCACTCTCAGTCTCACCACCCAATCATTCACATACACACGGAAACAAACACACACACACACACACACACACACACACACACACACACACACACACACACACACACACACACACACACATACTCACTCGCTCACACGCTCACTCACTCACTCACTCATTCATTCACTCATTCCCTAACTCGTTCACTCACTCATTCACCTACTCACCCATCCACTCATTCAATCACCCATTCACTGACCTATTCACTCACTCACTCGCTCACGTCCCGCTCCCTCACACAAGTGATCTGTGAATCTGAGAAAATGTTCGAGATTCTTTATCATCGAAGCCAAAAAGTGAAGGGAAGAGATGGCAAGATGTCAGGAGGTCTTATCATGGGGAACGATGACAGGTGAATGGGAGAGGGGAGGGAGGAAGGG
>BOPN01000605.1:358171-363171 GCA_017312705.2 Penaeus japonicus
GGAAATCTGAAAGGAAAAAATGGTGTGGATAGCATTGAATGGTTCAAATTAGTGAAAGGGTATACATTGGAAATGGCGGAAAGAAGAATAAGGAAAAAGAGAGGGGTGAAACTGGATGGGGTACGAGGAAGAGAGAGAGGGAAGAAAGAAAGAAAGAAGGAAGAGATACGAAGGGGAGGGAGAGGGAAAGGAAGAATATGAACATGAAGATTAAGGATGGAACACTGATTTGGCATAAGCGTGAGGGGGAGGGGGGATCTTGGGGAGATGCAAATTCGGTGTAAGAAATGATGGTGGTGATAATGGGAATGATTAAAGAGAGAGAGAGGGAGTGGAAGGGATAGAGAAAAGGAGTGAGAGGGGATGGAATGGAGAGAGCGAGGGATGGATGGAGGGAGAGAAGGATGGAAGGGAGGGAGAGAAGGATGGAAAGGAGGGAGAGAAGGATGGAAGGGAGGGAGAGAGGGAGGGAGAGAGAGGGGGAGGGAGAGAGAGAGAGAGGGATAGATGGATAGAGGGAGGGAGAGAGAGGGAGAGAGAGAGAGGGGGGGAGAGAGAAGGGGGGAGAGAGGTAGAGAGAGGGAGAGAGGGAGAGAGAGAGAGAGAGAGAGAGAGAGAGAGAGAGAGAGAGAGAGAGAGAGAGAGAGAGAGAGAGAGAGAGAGAGAGAGGCGGCAATGGAGAAGGTCGGAAACAATGAATGATGGAGTGAGAGCGAGGCCAAAGGGCAATAAATTCCTTTTTTATGGACAGAGACTGTAGTTCTAAAATGATGATTGTAGTTGTAGCAGAAGTAACAGTAGCAGAAATAATTATAATGTTTTGGTGATGACGTTGATGACGATAATAATCACATAAAGTGCTATAATTGAAATAAATAACCATACGGCAGATATAGCAGTCGTTGTTGTGAAAATGGTCGCGTTGATCATGCATACATTATTCCATGTAATAATGATAATGAAAATTGTTATTTATGGTGACCCATAATATGTCTATTTGTATTTAAGATGTAAATGACACTTTAGAAAATAATTTATGGTGACCTTAAATAGAAGTTCAGAACAATTACGTAACTTTTAGCTTGATCTCTTCACAAAGGACCAGAATGTCGTTTTTTTCATGTAGAATTACTTTTTATTATTTAAAATGGCGATGACAATTATCATGTAAATATAATGATGGCGATAAGATAAAACACTTATGTTAACTATTAAAGTAACTCTCAGGATAATAAAAATAACAGTGATAATAAAAGAACTATGTGGCAAAAGTGGTGAGATTTAAGTAACGCTAATGGACCAATTTTGTACCAAAAAGGAAAAACCTAAATGGTTAGAAAACTCTGCCGAATCCGAACACCAATTAATGGAAATAACTGAAACATTTGAAGGCGGGTGGAGAGCAGGGGAGGGGGGGGGGGCCTGGCCCAGATGCCTTAATTATGCCATAACTTAATTACCTGGAGGTGATTGATTACCTGCAGGGCTCGAGGTCGTGACCAGTCATTATCTTCGTGATTATAATCGTGTTAGAAGTTCTTTGATATTTTTATTAATTTACATGTTATTCGAGATGACATTGTGGGTTAGGTTAATGCACTTTAATAGTACCTCAGGGAAGATGAAGGGAGGCTTTCGAACTGTAATAACTCTCTCTCTCTCTCTTTCTCTTTCTCTCTCTCTTTCTCTCTTTCTCTCTCTCTCTCTCTCTCTCTCTCTTTCTTTCTCTTTCTCTCTCTCTCAATTTCCGTGTCTCCATTTCCGTCTCCTTCTCTTTCACAGTCCCAAGCTTTCTGCCCCCCTCCATATCTCCCCTCCTACTTGCAATCTCTCCCTCCTGCCTTCCTCCTTCTCCCTCTCCGTCCCACCCTCCTCCTCTTCTCCATCTTCCTATAACTCTCCATCTCCTCTCCATCTCCCACACCCTCACCCTCTACCTCCCTCTCCCCCGCCATCCCTCATCTCCCCATACCCCTCTCCCGTCTCCCTCCCCACGCTATCTCCCCCTGTAATACGCCATCCGTTAAACGGGCCAGAAGAAGGCGACAGCGCTTGTAAACTTTTTCCATGTATTTCCAAAGCGTCCTCTGTGCTCAGTACTGCGACAGGGTCCTTTACCTACAGTAGGTACTAGCTTGTCCTTTCTTGTGTGCGTTGGGTACGGATATCGGAGGGCGGTGGTTGGGGTAGGGGTGGAGGGTGGGTTGTAGATGGCTGTTGTTTATTTATGTTTATTTGGCATTGGTTTTGCTGTTATTGCTGTTCTTGTTTTTCTTCTTGATCTTGTTCTTGTTCCTGCTTTCCTTCTTGATTTTGTTCTTGTTCTTCATCTTCTTTTTTCCTACTCCATTAGGTCTAATCCTCGCCCTCAACACCATGTAACCATTGTTAATTATCATTATTGTTGTTGTTTATATTAATTTTGTTTATCGTTGTAGTTATTATTATTATTATTATTATTATTATTATTATCATTATTTATTTATTATTATTATTATCATTATTATTGTTATTATTATTGTTATTACTGATATTATTATTACTGTAATTGTTATTTTTATTGTTATTATTTTCATTACCATTATTTTTATTGAGGATAATCATTTTGATGATAATAATTTATTATTATTATTATCATTATTGCTATTATTATTATTATTTTATTATTATTATTAATAATACTATTAATGTTATCATCATCATTATTGTCATTGTTATTATTATTACCATCATCATTATTATTATTATTATTATCATTATCATTATTTCTAGTAGTAGTAGTAGTAGTAGTAGTAGTAGTAGTAGTAGTAGTAGTACTGCTATCACTACTAATGCTACTGCTACTAATATTATTATTAGTAGTAGCAGTAGTACTAGTACTACTGCTATTACTACTACTACTACTACTACTAATGCTAGTTCATAGGCCATTCCTCAAAGAGAAGCAGTCCAAACCAGCAACAACAACTACTACCACAATAACAATTTCAATAACTGTTCCTAAGGCTACATCTACTATTTCTATTACTATTTCTAATTCTACCACTACGACTACTGATACTATTTTTATAACTCCTACTTCTGCTGTTATTGTTTTTAGATTATCTATTTCGTCTTTACTATTATTATTATTATTATTATTATTATTATTATTATTACCATCATTATTAATACTGTTATAATTGTTATTATTAAAAATCGTTGTTGTTGCTGATGGCTGTTATCATAATTTTATAATGTTATTATGATGATCATTTTTATTATCCCCATAACTAACACCAACGATAATGTGAATTTCTCTCTCTCTCTCTCTCTCTCTCTCTCTCTCTCTCTCTCTCTCTCTCTCTCTCTCTCTCTCTCTCTCTCTCTCTCTCTCTCTCTCTCTCCCCCCTCTGTAAGTTATTCGAAATCGGAATATATAACTGTTATTACATTCTTTCTTTTCTTGGTCTTTCTGTTATTAATATTGTTATTGTTAGTATTAGTAGTATTAGTAGCAATACTATGATTATTGTCATTATTGATATTTATATGATAATGATAATGTTATTATTATCATTATGATGGTGATTATGACGATGATTTTTATCATTATCCTATTGCGGACGGATAGATTTGCTTGCCCAGTCTTGAGGATGGATTTTATTTCAGAGCAAGGCAGCTTCACGCAACAAACTTTGACTTTTCCTACTCTCTTTCAGTCACTCGTTTTAAACTAGAGCCATTTTTGTGTTTTAATTATTTTTGTGGGTTTTATTGTATTGAGAGATTTATATGTGAGTATCACAGGCTCTATCAATACTGCAGTTGACTAAAATTTTAGTCTAGGATCCATGTCAGCTCATTATTTACTTTATACTTTGTATGATAGAAGTATTGCTCATTTATGGGAGGACGAAAAGCAACATTATTTTTTCATATTCGTGTACTATCATGAAAGAATACGAAACATATAACCATCTGTAATAAAAATAACATGAAGAGGTAGAGAAGAGGAAGGAAACCTGTGCTGATGACTGTGAGTGCCACAGTAAATTGCATCCCTACTGGCACAGAGGCACATTTTAGACACTGGGCATGGTTTGAGTCACCTTCCTCTTCTCGTTCTGCGGGCACATCCTTCATCGGTGGAACTTTAGAGCAAGGGGTCGGTAATTTGCTGTGTGACATCGCTCTATAAAGACAGTGCTTGCTAGAGACCGTGGATCCATGTATGGGTGCCATTCAAGGTTCTCTTTCCTGCTGGTGCTAGAAGAGAGTAATGCCACCTAGGTTCTGGATGCTAGGTTCTCTTAATATTACGGTAATTATAGTAATTATGACTACAGTTGTCATCATCTCACTCCTTACTCATAGCACAATAAAATAGCACAGTGATTCAAAATCCCCGAACGTCATGTACGTCGTGACGCCCGTCGTTAGGCCAAAGCTCCTGTGTCATGTATGTCATGACACCCGTCCGCAATTGAGTGTTATTATTAATATTCGCCATCGTTGTTGCTATGTTCTAAGTTTTCTTCTGACTTTCTTTATCCCTCCCGAGTCAGTCTCTCTTTCTCTCGCTCCACCATTAAGAACTTACTTATGGTCCCGCCGAGGTAAGTCATTAGGCCATTAACAGCGGAGCATTAGTGAAGAAATGGATTTATATTTAGAAACATATTCACTCCGAAGCCAAATGGGGGTGGGGGTGGGAGGGAGGGGAAGGAAGGGGAGGGATGGAGAAAGATTGAAAAGTTAAAAGGGGAAAAATAGGGTTTTCTGATTGTTTATTGATTTTTGTTTGTTGTTTGGTGTTTTTTTGTTTGTTTGTTTTTTGTTATCCTCGGGTTTATGTTCTCGAAAACTGTATATGTAGTTTGTTGGGTGTGATCGCAACTTGATTATCAGCGGTAGGCATGAGAAGAAAACAAGGAAATGTTACAAATAAATGTGAACCCCGTAACGCACACTAACTTGCGATTTAAAAGCAGGGAACGAAAAGAAGAAAAGGAAAACGA
>BOPN01000605.1:368171-370671 GCA_017312705.2 Penaeus japonicus
CGAGAAAGGGAAAGTATAGGAGCTTGCGAGGTGGCTTTGTTATAGAGGGCGTTGTGGAGGGAATGTGTACGAGTATAAGCATCAGCAATAGGTATTTTGTGCGAAGGAATATTTATATGCTTTTATGGCTATTTTCGCTATCTGTCTTTCTCTCTGTCTCTTTTTTCTTCTTCGTTCTATCGCTTATGTTTTGTAGTCTTTACCCTCTCATTCGCCTTCTCTGTATCTCTTATTGTTCTCTATTATTTCTATTATCTCTCATCCCCTTTTCTTTCTTCAACTCTGTTTTCTTCTCTCTCATCTTGCCTCCTCCTCTCTTTCTCTCCCCTCTCTCTTCTGTATCTCCTTCTCCATAATCCTTTTCTCTCGTCTATTCTCTCTTCCTAAAACTTTGTCTTCTATCTATCATTTTTTCCTTCCTCTCCCTCTCCCTTTTTCCTCTTCCTCCCCTGTATCTCCCTCTCACTCTTCCTCTTGATCTTTTACTATATCTTCCTTTTCTCCCTTTTTTTTCCTCCCTCCCGTCCATCCACCCATCCCTCCTTTACTTTTTCCCTCCTTCCTTCCTAGCCTCCCTCTCTCTCTGCCTCCCTCCCTCTCTCCCTTCCTCCCTCCCTCCCTCCCTCCCTCCCTCCCTCTCTCTCTCTCTCTCTCTCTCTCTCTCTCTCTCTCTCTCTCTCTCTCTCTCTCTCCCCGAATCCTTCTCCATCCTTCTAGTATTTAATTTTGGTATGAAGGATTATCCAGACTATTCATCCGAATCAGATATAAATAAAACCACTCTGTTTGATTACTTATCATTAAGATCCAAATAATGTTTATCTGACTATTAATTCAGACCTTACAATGTCTTGTATGTGCGTGTTGTAGCGCGAGAGTTTTATGCGATATATATATATTTTTTTAGATGGGTTTATTTATGTGTTTGCACGTTTTTTGTTTCGTTCGTTGTGTGCGTGCGTGTGTGTGTGTGTGTGTGTGTGTGTGTGTGTGTGTGTGTGTGTGTGTGTGTGTGTGTGTGTGTGTGTGTGTGTGTGTGTGTGTGTGTGTGTGTGTGTGTGTATGTGTGTGTGTGTAGAACGAGAGAGAGAGAGAGAGAGAGAGAGAGAGAGAGAGAGAGAGAGAGAGAGAGAGAGAGAGAGAGAGAGAGAGAGAGAGAGAGAGAGAGAGAGAGAGAGAGAGAGAGAGAGAGAGAGAGAGAGAGAGAGAAGCCAAGAGACCGAGAGAGAGAGCGAGGGTAGGTGTGAGAGAGTGAAAAAGAGAGAGAAAGAGACCGAGAGCGAGGGTAGGTGTGAGAGAGTGAAAGAGAGAGAGAAAGCCAAGAGACCGAGAGAGAGAGCGAGGGTTCTGTGTGTGTGTGTGAGAGAAAGAGAAAGAGAGAAAGAGAGAGAGAGAGCGAGAAAGGCCAAGAGACCGAGGGAGAGAGAGAGAGAGAGAGAGAGAGAGAGAGAGAGAGAGAGAGAGAGAGAGAGAGAGAGAGAGAGAGAGAGAGAGAGAGAGAGAGAGAGAGAGAGAGAGAGAGCGAGGGTAGGTGTGAGAGAGTGAAAGAGAGAGAGAGAGAGAGAGAGAGAGAGAGAGAGAGAGAGAGAGAGAGAGAGAGAGAGAGAGAGAGAGAGAGAGAGAGCGAGGGTAGGTGTGAGAGAGTGAAAGAGAGAGAGAGAGAGAGAGAGAGAGAGAGAGAGAGAGAGAGAGAGAGAGAGAGAGAAGCCAAGAGACCGAGAGAGAAAATGTACTCGTTAACGAGAGAGAGCGAGGGTGAGTGTGTGTGTGAGAGAGAGAGAGAGAGAGAGAGAGAGAGAGAGAGAGAGAGAGAGAGAGAGAGAGAGAGAGAGAGAGAGAGAGAGAGAGAGAGAGAGAGAGAGAGAGAGAGAGAGAGAGAGAGAGAGAGAGAGAGAGAGAGAGGCCAAGAGACCGAGGGAGTGAGAGAGAGAGAGAGAGAGAGAGAGAGAGAGAGAGAGAGAGAGAGAGAGAGAGAGAGAGAGAGAGAGAGAGAGAGAGACCGAGAGAGAAAATGTACTCGTTAACGAGAGAGAGCTACCAAGAGAGCGAGCGAGAGTCTGCAGATGCGTGCTGCACACCGCCCCCGTCCTTGTGTCTGCCTCGACCCAGTGTTGCGCTGACAGACCAGAGTGGGCGGCCACGTGGCGGCGCGACACGACGTCGGTGTAAAAATGTCACAAAATCTTTATAAGGGAGCAAAATGTATACATATGTAGACAATCAACGATATGGCTTCAAAGGGAAAGAGCGAAAGGTCGCAGCCGAGGTCGCCATAAGGATCGACAGTCTGTAAGGGTGAATATCACACTGCCTTGTTTCGGTACGGACGCCCTTGTGAGAGCGACAATTACCGAATTATCTTGCCCGCCGCCGGGAGACACTATCTCCTCGGGCCAGGATATAAATCGGGCTGAAATAGGTGTTGGTGTTGTCCATCGGGAGCTAAGGGTGTTTGGCGTAATGTAGTGAGCGAGCAGTGAACTTGCATTATCCCGAGGAC
>BOPN01000605.1:383171-393171 GCA_017312705.2 Penaeus japonicus
TCAACTTGAATATCTAATCGCCTGAGAGACCCCTCCCGAACTTGTTTCTTTAATTCCAGTCTTATTTTCACTTGCGTTTTTTTTTCTAAAGAAGGTGGATGAGCAATTAATAGTTAGTTTTTGCATTGTATGTGTCGTAACAGGGAGCATTTTAGCACAGGCGCCCGGGGCCAAATAAAGAGCTGCTGTAAAAGTGTAACACTTTTAAAGTAATCTCCTGGGTCAAGTCTGGACCTCCTGCCTCCATCAACGCTCTCTCTCCCTTAAAAGTCCCCACGTTAACATTTTTTTGTAACATTCGGCAGTTATCTCCGTCTTGCCGTCCTTTCTGGTCTTGCGCATAATCTTTGTTGCATTTTTCTTCCTTATTCAGTAGTCTTTGCATTCGTCCCCTTCCTTCATTCCGCGGCGTCTCTCGTTGGCCTTCAGCAAATTCCTCCGTTCAGCATTGTTCACAGTTTAGCTGATTTCCCACCTCCAGCTCCCCCCGCTCCGCTTAGTGCCCTGCCTGCCGCCTGGCGTCCACAGCAGCGGGGCTGACAGGCGGCGAACCAAGAGGACGGCCGCTGTCTGACAGTCCCGGAGAAGCAGCATTTCGCAGACTTAGATGTGCGGCATCTAATTTCCTCGAGGGAACATGTGTAAATGTTACAGAGTGATTCATCTCAGTCAGCAGCATCCAGTGTCCGACCGTCCGTGTCTGCGCCGTCGCTCGAGGACTCCACCCCCCTCCCCTACGGATGAGGGGCTCTCTCTTGCCCTAGAAGGATAGCATGATGGATTGGATAGACGGGTAGAAAGGGATAAAGTGTCTTGTGGGTTGATTGGCGATGAAGTAGATGTATGTGTTCCTCTGTCTGGCTTTGTTTGCAGTTTTGCCTTGTCATCCATCTCCATAAACGTTTTTAAAAACCTATATCTGCTCATTTGGATGTGTATGTACGTTTATGTATGTCAGTCTGCATGTTTTTATATGTATATGTGTTTTGAAAGCAATGTTTATAAAGGAATCTTTATGATACGATATATGTATATATTAATATTTGTATTTATATAGTTAGGACGGTACACACGCATACATGTAATGTACGGTATGCTCAACTATTAATGTTATAAATGGTGTTATAACGCGCACCTAACAAATGGCCAGAAAAGCTGTTCTTCATGGCGCAGCACTCATATCTGATATTGCCTCCAAAGCTTAGAAACACGTTCGCCACAAGCAGAAGGCGCTACGAATAGATTTATCTGAAAGGACGACGCTTTGTTGAGATAAATGCTCTTCAGATAGCAACGGCGAGCGCCTTGCTCAAGACATAAGGTTGTAAAATGTGTTCCAATCTCTGCGCTGCGTTGAGGGAAGGGAGGGAGGGGAAAGGGTTTGGTGGAAGAAAATGCAATTTCTCTGCCTCTAAGATTAACTAAAATAACGGCAAGCTTAATCAAATATTATATGTTCTGACTGACGCGGACACAAAAATCTGTGCAATACTTTTTGTGTCTGTTGACGAAATACATAACAACAAGACCATTGGTGTCTTCATTATATTTCACCAGTCTTGTGTCTGGATTTACTGCCTTTAGAAAATACATGTGCGCCCCAGTGCTCGTTTTTGTGTTCTACGATTGCTATCGAAGGGAAATATTAGTATTATTTTCTATGGAGGTGTCTGTTTATCTATCTATATGTTTTTATTTAAAATAATACTTTATCTTTATCTATCGTCACACACACACACACACACACACACACACACACACACACACACACACACACACACACACACACACACACACACCAAACATCATACAAAGAGAGAGTAAAAAAATATGCTACACACTTGGACCCGAATCTTAAATGATACTTATTTGAGCAAAAATACGTACTTCCACAATGCCGGGAGTATATAAAGAAAGAACAAGAGAAGACATTATGTACACAATATGATCGGGGAACAGACACCTAATACACCTATTGCATTCTGTTATTTTATATTTCAGGCTTGATTTTCCCATTTCCAAATTCAGCTTTTATTTTTATGTTCCCGTGGCTAAGAAAGAAAAAAAGTTGTCTTTTGTCGTGTGCACATCGCAGAGGATTGCATATTGATTTGTCTCCATCCCTGATTCTCTTGTAAACTGGTAATTATAACTGGTATTTAGAACTATTCTGTACTTTTTATAAATTAATATTATTGGTTTTATTTAAATATCTTGGTATTTCCCATAGAATCTCCATTAGTTTATTATCTCCCTTCCTCATCACATATCACAATTTTCCTAGTATGTCACAAATCCCACTCGTCCACATGTAAACACGTAGCTGACATTGGCCCGTACCAGTCTCACCGTACCTTGGTCAGTCCCAACCTCAGCTGACCTTGGCCCGCCTCTCTCACCTGACCTTGGCCCGCCGCTCTTACCTGAAGCTAACTCCACTCGAGAGCTCACCGCTGTCGAGGCTTTAAGTGCCAATCGACGACACGGTCCCTTCCGCTGAGGAGCCTGGCCTGCGGCGGGGAAAAGGAGCTCGACAAAGACTCCCTAGTACTCAGGGGGCAGGCGTATTGTGAAGCAACAAGGGGCAGCTTTTTGTTGCGGAATGATAAGAGTCTTTTTTTTCAATCAGGGTTTGCAGTGATTGCCTATGTCTCCGTTTTGTGGGTACGTTGTTGTTTTTTTTCCTTTTCTTTGGTGTTATACTTTATTCAGAAGAATCAAAATCTTTTCAAACTCAGGTCAGGGTCCGTTGTAAAAATAGATGTTTGGTTCTTATGTTTGTGTTCAACTTATCTAATACATATCGTATGGGAAAACGTAAATATATTGACCGTGTGTCAAAATTCAACAGCGACACATATGATTAGGAGTTATTGTAACTATTGGCACATATATCAGTGAGGATTAACCGTAACTGTTCCGTCTTTTTTTACGACGTTATTTTCATATTGTTCCCGACACATAGGTTTTCTTTGCATTATGAAATAAAATAAATTTAACAAGCCACGGAATCGACAGCGATATATGTTCTCCTCTGCGAACCTCCGCCACCTAGAGTAATGGATCATTCGTTCGAATTATCAGACAACTATGGTGGACATCCACACAGATGAGACGCTTAATGACACGTCGTTTGATGTAAGCACATATACCACATGTAGCGATACCGCTGCAATTATATACCCCATGAGAATTCTATACCGTGGTAGCAGGCCGGCCTCACATCCCCATGGTCGGCAGATCGAGCTCCGTCCAAGCTCATGAGTTTCCACTGTCGCCTGGCGGTCACTGCTGTGGCTGGGCACCACAGTAGGTAAGGACCAAGCTCAGACTTAAGAGTCAACACTCGTTGTCACACTTACGAGTCAGCACACGCTGACACAAGCCGGGTTCGCCATTGGGGCCGTAGCCCGATCGTAGCATCTACTCCGCATATTTAGCTTATCCTTGACGGCAACCATGGTTAAAATCAGTATGCTTAGTCCTTGCTTATCTCCCGGGTAGTCACCAGTAGATGACATTCACCAACCCGAATTCCCGGCCGAGCGCGCATTACGGCGAGCGACGCATCCGCACTCTGACAACATTAATTATCCCTCTTCTGCATTCCTGCCTCGGGGATCTCAAGGCGGGCTTTATGGCACGAGTTATACCCGGCCTATTGTGACCTCACTCGACCTCCCACGGGGCTGAGGGAAGGGTAACGCTTACCGGAACTCACTCTCTCTCTCTCTCTCTCTCTCTCTCTCTCTCTCTCTCTCTCTCTCTCTCTCTCTCTCTCTCTCTCTCTCTCTCTCTCTCTATCCATCTATCTCTCTCCCCCTCTCTCTTCCCCCTTCTCTCTCTCTCTCTATCTATCTATCTCTCTCTCTCCCCCTCTCTCTTCCCCCTTCTCTCTGTTTCTCTTTCTCTCTGTTTCTCTTTCTCTCTGTTTCTCTTTCTCTCTGTTTCTCTTTCTCTCTGTTTCTCTCTCTCTCTCTCTCTCTCTCTCTCTCTCTCTCTCTCTCTCTCTCTCTCTCTCTCTCTCTCTCTCTCTCTCTCTCTCTCTCTCTCTCTCTCTCTCTCCCCCCTACCACACACGCAAACATTCATTTCTACTAAATAGACGCAAACAATAGATAAAATCCTGTCAGTAAAGGTAATGATAAATCCCATAACACATGCAAAGGTATGGGTGTCTATAGAGACGCGTTTCTGCGAATCTAAACACGATTTAACATTAAGGTTGGGACGGTAGTTGATTCATTTGTTCTGCTCCAATTTGTGGAGGAAGACAGATTGCTATTTTATTCAGGATGACATCGTTTGTAGTAGTGGTAGTAATCATGTAGTCGTCGTAGTAATTATGTAGTAGTGGTAATAGTTCTGTAATAGTGGTTGTAGTCATAGAAGTAGTAATCACATTGGTGGTGGTAGTCTTTGTAATATTATTGTTACTAGTAATGGTAGTGGTTTAGTATTGGCAGCAATGGTAGTGGTCTAATAGTGGTAGCACTAGTAGCAGCAATGGTAGTGGTCTAATAGTGGTAGCACTAGTAGCAGCAACAGTAGTTATAGTAACAATTTCAGTAGCAGTAGCTGGACTGGTAAAACGGCTGCAGCCCATAAACATAGGGGCAAGTGGAACTAAATGGGTGAAAATGATGCACAGGGGGAAAATGACACGCGCACACACGATATTGGTGAGAAAGTATTCTTTAAGAAATTTTTCGTTTGCAGAAAGAAAGGAAGGAATGTCATGGTAGGGGGAGGGGGCTAAGAGTGATCGGTATCACAAGTCGTTCGAAAGCCAGGTGCGTTAAAATTTAATTTGACGCGTAGAAATATGATATATTTTGTGGTAGAGGTACCCGCACCTCTCTTTGGTGATCAAATTTTGCTTCATATTGTATGGTATTTCTTCTTCCCTATTCCCCATTCCTCGTCTTATTCCTACTTTCTTTTTCCACCAACAGTCTCTGTCTCTCTTCTCTCCGTGCGCGCGCGCGCATGTGTGTGTGTCTGTCTGTCTGTCTGTATGACTGCGTCTATGTTCATTTTCTTTTGGGACCATCAACTTGGGTGGAAATTTCGATTGATTTGTTACTCATGGGATTACATTACCAACCGGTGTCTGTGCGTGGTTTGTGAGTCTGTCTTACTTTTCTGTATCACTTGTTATTATTCTTATAGATGGCTTGTAAGTCCAATATTTATCACGCATTTCATTCTAATTCCCAAGGGAGGTTCGTAACACCGGAATTACCAGTCATCCCTGTTTTTTATTACTATTAACCCGGATGACGTCGAGGCGTTGTAATTAATGAAGGAAGCTATGTTCTCGCGTTCTTCCTCACAGGATAAGAAATAATGACGTGAAAAATTGTCCTCGTAATTTTTGCCCGTTCAGACGAGCCTGGTAACCTTTTATACTTCCCCCTCCCCCTCCCCCTCCCCTTTCCATCTCTCCCCTATCCACCCCTCCATATTATATCACCCCCACCCCCGTTCCGCCTGAAACAACCGCAGATCATGGACGTAAAACATGTGGTTCAATAGATTGAAAAAAAGAGAACAAATGATGGTGATTTTTAGGAGAGCTATTTTTGCCCTTCTTTTTGTTTTATTTAGATTCAGCTCTCTCTCTCTCCCTCCCTCCCCCCCTCCCCCACCCTTTCCCCCCTCTCTCCCTCTCTCTCCCTCTCCCCCTCACTTTCTATCTCCGTTTATGTATTTATATGTAATTCGCCTTCGCCTCCACTGCCATATCCACTACGTCCTCCAACAACTCCACCACCACCACTGCATCTTCCTTCGCCTCCTCCTCCTTCTCCAGTACATCTTCCACCTCCACCACTACGTGTTCCCTCGCCTCCACCTCCATATCTACCTTCATCTCCAGCTCCACCTATGCTCTCGGAGTCATTAAAGGGCAGGAATCGAGCCCGTCCATCACGCGTGAGCCTCCTTGGAGATTTACTTTATCCAGTGGGAGATGGAGAGGCATTTGGGCTTGGGGGGGGGGATAACTACAGCTGGGGTGGGAGATAAAGAAGTATTGGAGAGAGAGAGAGAGAGAGAGAAAGAGAAAATTATTGAGGAGAGGGGAGATAGAGAGACTCCGTTCGCAATGGTAGACGAAGGAATAATGGTGAGAAGAAAGATGGAGAGATGGAGAAATCTAATTTGGAGTGAGAAAGAAATGAGCTTGGGGAAGACAAAGAGCCAGAGAGAAGGAGAATTGTGGATAAAAATATACCTCTAAATATTGATATAGATAGATATACTTTATAATGCCATATAGGTCTGCATTTAGTATGTTTTGACACATTTTTCATCGCTTCTTCACCTTCTCTTCTCCCACCCTCCCTTCTACCCTTTTCCCAATTACCCGTTTTCTTCCCTTCACCCGCTCCGTTACTGTACAATTTCCTGTCCTTTTTTATTAGATAAACTGTTTCAGCTTCATTATCAAATTTCTCCTTCTCGTCCTCCTACCTTTCCTCCACACCCCATATGGTACATTTTCTCTCTTTCCCCGTGTCTTCCCCTCCCCCCCTCCCCCTTCCCCTTTGACACATCTTTTCTTTCTCTCCATCCCCGTCCCTTCGGATCTACCTCTACTCGTCCACGCTTGCCACTCACTCCCCCCTACTGTGCCACCTCTGCCCCTCTCCCCCCTGCTCTCTACCCTATATGGGGTATACTTGGCAGGAAGTATGCGATGTGTAGATCTCGGGGTTTTATGATGTTTGAGTGTTATATCCGGTGAGAATATGGTCGGATATCAATCAGAATGAGTGAGTGAGGGAGGGAACAGGTAGAAAAGTGAGAGATTAAAGGGAGGAGGGGGAGGGGGATGAAGAAGAAAGGGAATGAGGGAAGATTGGATGGTGGTAGGGGGTGGGAAAGGGGTAAATTGGGGATGAAAGAGAGAGGAGAGAATTGGTGGAGGGGATTTTAATTGTGGGTGAGGTGAAGCGTGCAGGGTATGGCGGGGAAGAAGTGGGGTGCGGAGTGAAGGTAGAAGAGAGAACAGATAAATGGGTCGGGAAAGGGAAAGGGTGGAGGAAGGAATGAGAGGATGTTGAATTAAATATAACAAAGTAGGAAATCATAGAATATGGGCGAGAGAAAGACAATGCAAACAAAAAGAATAAAAATTACCGAGCACATTAAGCATTTATGGAATGTGGATGAAATCAAAACATTCTTGGAATCCTCGTGAAAAATCCAATCCACATTCATCAACGTAGCTCATATATTAATTCACATACATGCTCATGCTCACCCTGTATACATTCCTTCCTTTCTGCTACTTTATTTTTTCATTTCTTATGAAATGATAATCGAGTTCAAAAGGAAACGTTCCCTATAATCGGTATGGAGACGTTCCCTGTGCTTTGACGGAGAAATTATGGGATGTTTCGCCCGTATCATTGCATGCGTTTTTGAGCATTTTTTTTTGTTAGTGTTTTTATGGGTTGGGTTGAATGTTTATGTTTATACTAAAGAGGTGGACGGGGAGATTGATGATTATTTTCATGATGATGTGGATGTTGATAGTTGTAATTGTGATGATAGTGATATTTCAACATATTTGATCACGATCTTTTTGTCATCACTATCGTTATTACTCTAATCAATATTTTTACCAGTGTTTCATCATTATATTCAAGCGTTACTATGCTCATGTTTCCTTTGTCCACAACAATTTTATTTTCAGTCTACTTAGTACCATGCATTTTTTTTCTTTTTCTTCTCCATTAGCCGCAATGAAGTCTAATATTTGAGTCATAATTGTACAACAATACAGGGAAAGGCACCATTCACCAGTGCCCTATCATCACCCCAAAAACCTAGTATTATAATGCGCAATTCTTCGGAAATAAAAGAAAGCGAATTTCTGGCCCGACCACCTATCCTAGCTTATTTTTCCCCCGTCTCGCCAAGGCAATCCCAACAGGGTGGCGAACTTGTTATCATATTATACCTTAAGGGCAATCAGGGGTAGAATGCACTCTCCCCTTCCTCCCTTCCCCCTCCTCCCCTCCCCTTCTGTTTTGGAGGGAACTTAAAGAGGGGGTTGTAGGTGGTCTTGCATAGGGGGTGTCGGAGGTAGGGGGTAGGGGGATGGCGGCCGTAGGAGATGTTGAGGTCACGAGGATTGTTGTTGGTGTTGTCGCTATTGTTTTTTCTCATAATGTTATTAAGCTCCTTCGTTTTCTTTCCTTCTATCTTTGTTCTTTTTTCGGTGTGTGTGTGTTGGGGGATGGGGGATCCGCTATGTAAATCCTTTTTTTTCTTAAGGAGGGGGGGGGGGGTAGGGGAGGCGAAAGCGCATGAGGCCAAGAGATCATGATCCAAAAACGTCGCTGTGGATTCGCGACGCCTCGATGGGCTCCGAGCGGCGGCAATTTGTGGCTTAAGGAAATGGGTTGCCATTTTGGAAGACTCCCTTTCCTCCACCCTGCCTCCCCCCACACCCTACCCTTGGTCTTCCCCTTACGCCCCTGCTCCTCCCCTTCCTCTTTCTCCACTCTCTCTTCCCCTGTTCCATCCCTTCCCCTTCCCCCTCCTTCCCACTATCCTTATCCCTCACCTCGCTGCTCCTCCCCCCCCCTTCCTTCATTCGTCCTTCTCCTCTACTATCCCCCTCCTCCCTAGTCCTCCCTTCCTTCCTTCCCTCCTTCGTTTCTCCCTCCCCCTCTCCCCTCTCCCCTACGTTTCTCCCCCCCCCCCTCACTTCTATTCCCAATCCCTTTTTTATTGTCTCTTCTCCATGACATTTTTTTTACCTTATCGTCTTGTGTGTTTTAAGAATTGCAGGAGATGGAGGAAGGGACACAAAGATCTCATAATAATATTGCAGCTGTTGTCTTCTTTACATGATTATAAGATTGTCGAAATTGACTTCCCGGTAGTGGTGCAGTGTGCGTGCGTGCATGCGCGCGCGTATGTTTTTTTTCTTTGTGTGTTTGTTTATTGTTTGTATTTGTTTGTTGTTTGTTCCAATTCTTTCCTCTCTTTTCTTTCACTACTTTTCTCTGTTAGTTTCTTCCTACTTTCATGTCTTTCTTCTCACATTTCCTAAGCCTCTGCCCCTTTCTAATACGAATGAGTATTTGAATGACAAAAGGGCATAGCAAAATGTGGTAATTCCAATACTAACAGTAATAATGATGATTTTGTTTCTGACAAGGAACACATGGAAGATAAAGGTTGTTCAACATAATGATGATGATTGTATTAATAATGATATTAATTATAAAGATAATTCAATTTATAGTACGACGCGCCCGAAGTAATGACAGCAGTGGAAATTATGATGTCATTGATGGAAGACTTTGTGGCTCTGATAAACGCATATGAGCCCCATTAACGTCACTCATTAAAACTAATGGGGAAAATAGCTAGCTAATATTATTACATAGCAGACTCCCTAATCACTTTCTTCTATGATTGATAACTAGTCCATCAAAGGACTGTATTTTTTTTTATCCACATCAGTCTCAATTTCTTTACAGACTTTCCTGAAAAATGAATTCCGATTTGAAAAAAAAATGCGGATTAAAAGATAATAATGATAAGATTTACTTACGAAGCGAAGCGTGAATTTGTGGTTTTATTCTTTGCATCGTCTGCCTTACGAGCGATCAGAAGAAAAAAAACGAAATGTCATGCATATCTTGACGCGAAAATTATCATTTCCGTTTTTTGTTCGTTAATGAATTTCTTTTTCTTTTTTTTAGGAAATATTTGGAATGTCGGTCTTTTTTCTCTTCTCTCCGTTTCTTAAAGTGACCAACCATCCGAACATTTCTCTTGTATTGTTCAATGCTTATATGAAAGGCAGGATTTTTTCCCACTGTGAACGCTGACTTTTAAAAAATGCTTGAATTAAACAAGGGATTTCACGCCCATTTGCCGCCACCGTTCGTGCTGGTCGCCGTTCTCTTCGCTTTTTGGGGTTCGTCACGGGCGTTCGGGGAAGGTGATGGGCGTGCAAGCTTTTATCTCG
>BOPN01000605.1:398171-403171 GCA_017312705.2 Penaeus japonicus
TCCTGACTCCAATCTGACCTCCTTTGAAAGCGGATCGAGGCAACTGAATGGTGAGTAGACCAGGGTACAAAAGGCCATAATATAGACATGTAGACATATTGTTGTTTTGTTTTCTTCTTTTTTTTATTATTATCTTTACAAACGATTCAATAGGTCGTGTCGCGGCAATTTTCCGGGATCCGGAGGTTGCAGGTCAGACAACTTGTTACGTTTTGCTGTTGAAACCTTTGGCCATCGGCCGGCGTTTGCAAAATGGCTCTGGCCTTCCCTTTTTGTCGGAAGTATTTATTTTTACTTTTTAGATTCTCTTCTTCGTTCACATATGTGTTCTGTGTCTTTTAAGAGTCTTTCGGTGTTTATTTTTATATTTATTTGAGGGCGATTTTATTGTGTAATTTACCCGTTTATTTTGATGGAGTATATACATTTTCAAGTCTTTTCCCATCTCACTTGGTCTTTTTCGATATTGTCTCTCGCTATTATATTTTTTTTCTCTCTTTTGTGCCAGACGTTTCATTTGAGAATCTCTCGTCTGACCCTCCATTCCCTCCTCCCCGCCCCTCTCCCCTTACTTGCAGAAATTTCTTGCAGTTTGTTCCATTAATTTTTTGGGTTAAAACAATCTCGTGCTGGAGGTCAAATTTGTTAGCCACTCCAGTGTTATGTTCTTTATATTGCATCATCACATTCTTTGTCTTTCGTTTCTCATTGTCTTCATGTCACTTCTCTCAGTTTTCTCTTCCCTTACCCGTTCTCCTCCTCGTTGACTATGTTTCTCTTCTTTTTCCTATTCTCGCCTCCTAATTCTTTTTGTCTTGAATCGCCCTTCCGTACTCTGTTCCTCCAGATTTTCTGCCCACCCTTTCCCTTCTTTCCTTGTTTGTAAATCCTCTTCGTCACCTTTCCTCTTGATTCTTCATCTACTCTCTTCGTTTCTTTTTTATCCTCCACTATCCTGGTTGTCTTTTCCTCTTCCTCTTCCTTATTTTGTCTTCCTATGTTTCTGTCCTCTTTCATTTTCCCCTCTTATTCTTCCCTCTTCCCATTTCCCCCCACTTTGCATTCCTTTCTCTTTTTTTCTCTCTCTCCCTGCCCTCTTCTTTCCTTCCTTCTCCCTCCTCTTTCTTCTTCTTGGGCCTAAGACATTGCATGCAACAGAGCACTAGCAGACACAATTTACCTGATCTCTATCTGTCCTTGAACTTTGCCGGCCTCGCCTCGCCTCTTGCATTTCCTCGGGCCGTTCGCCGCCTCACTCGCTCGTGGTTTTACCGATAGTCAAGTGGAACGGCCGGGCGGGACGCCACGCCGGGGAGCGCGGAACGGACGACGCGTGCCTAGGAAGTACTTTTTGCATGGGGAATTCACTGAGGAACGGCTAGACGAGTATGTGTATGTGCGGGGAAAAATACTTTCGCACACACTGATTCCTGGGCCCTCCCCCCCCCACACACACACACTATAAACAATCGCATACGCAGATTCGCTCCCTCGACCAGCTTTGCGTCTCGCCCCGTGAGTAACAACCGCAGTGACAAACGATTCATCATGAAAGGCGTGTAATCGTACCTGGAGAATGCGCACGCGGACGGGCCTTTCAAGCCTCACATTCATCTTGCAGTACGTCTCTGGGCGCACGCAGGGCCGGTCCGCCAGCTCCTTCCCGAAACTGCCCTCCGTGGGCGTGGGTGACGAGTATCGGGTCTTGTCTGTCTTTTTTTCCTTTGATAGAGGGGGGGGGGGAGGTACATGTGGAGATAAATAGGAGGACAACGAATTTTGATTGTCACTTAATTAAGACTTTATATATATATATATATATATATATATATATATATATATATATATATATATATATATATATATATATATATGCTCACACACGCATACACACATACACACGCCCGCACAGACACGCACACACGCATACACACACACACACACCCGCACACACACACACACACACACACACACACACACACCCGCACACACACACACACACACACACACACACACACACACACACACACACACACACACACACACACACACACACACACACACACACACACACACACACACTCTCTCTCTCTCTCTATCTATCTATCTATCTATCTCTTTCTCTCTCTCTCTCTTAATAGCATGGCAAACTAATATATATATATATATATATATATATATATATATATATATATATATATATATATATATATATATGTACACACACACACACACACACACACACACACACACACACACACACACACACACACACACACACACACACACACACACACACCTCTCTCTCTCTCTCTATCTATCTATCTATCTCTATCTCTCTCTCTCTCTTAATAGCACAGCAGAAGCAATATATATATATAGAATATATATATATATATATATATATATATATATATATATATATATATATATATATGTACACACACACACACACACACACACACACACACACACACACACACACACACACACACACACACACACACACACACACACACACACACACACATATATATACATATATATATATATATATATATATATATATATATATATATATATATATATTCCTGCGTGTTATTGAGCATCTTTCCTCGTCGTGTTTGTGTTCCATGAGCAATGCCATCAAACGATCGAAAAATCAGTGCTGTTAGTGCAGGGTGTTTGGGTTTGCGTGCAACGTCTTCGTTATAATGAACAAGATACTTAGCGATGTATTGTGAATCGTTGGCCGTCGATGTGCAGATATTGCGCAGAAATTCTCGTAACAGTTTGTTATATATTGATACGTTTGCTAAACGGGGGGTAGTTTTCTTTGTTTTTTTTCGGTGCTTTAGTGTAGGAGTTTATTTATTTATTTATTTATTTTTATACCCCAGTGATGTTTAGCACCGTAAGATCTCTCGCTTTGTTTATTTCCCCCCCCCCCCCCTCTCTCTCTCTCTCTCTCTCTCTCTCTCTCTCTCTCTCTCTCTCTCTCTCTCTCTCTCTCTCTCTCTCTCTCTCTCTCTCACCACTTCTGAGTGTCTTTATCTCCTCTTCCCTCTTACCGTGCATTTCCTCTTTCATGATGTTTATTTATCTTACATTTCTTTTTTCTGGCTCCTTCCCTTTCTCCCTTCCTTGTTATCTTCTTTCCTTCCAGCCTTCCTTCTTTCATGACTTCCTTCCATTCTCCCTCCCTCTATCTATCTATCCATCTATCTATCCATCCATCCATCCATCCATCCATCCATCCATCCATCCATCCATCCATCCATCCATGCTTCCATCCACCCATTCATCCATCCATCTATCCATCCATGCTTTCCTCGTACACCCATCCCCTCCCTCCACCCCACCACATAACCTGTAGTTTCTCGCCCCATAAACCCCGCCGTGCTACATAATACGCCATCTTTTCCTCTGGCCTGATCCCACACCTCCTGGCTGGCGGTTGGCTCGCAACTTCCTGAGTTATCGTCGAGACGGTGATTAGGGAGTGGGGATGTTAGGTGATGGGAGGGAGCGGGATGGAGTGGATGGGTGAGAGAATGAGAGACTTGAGAGACTGAGTGAGTGAGAGAGTGAGTGAGCGAGTGTGCAAGCGAGTGAGTGAGCGAGTGGGTGAGTAAGTGAGTAAGTGAGTAAGTGAGTAAGTGAGTGAGTGAGTGAGTGAGTGAGTGAGAGAGAGAGAGAGAGAGAGAGAGAGAGAGAGAGAGAGAGAGAGAGAGAGAGAGAGAGAGAGAGAGAGAGAGAGAGAGAGAGAGAGAGAGAGAGAGAGAGAGAGAGAGAGAGAGAGAGAGAGAGAGAGAGAGAGAGAGAGAGAGAGAGAGAGGGGGAGAAAAAAAATATTATTTTGTCAGTTACACAGTAGAGTGTCTCACCGTATTCCTATTTCTTCCTCTCCGTCTGTTATAGCTACGGAGAGGTTCGAATGTGTAAAGAATTATAGCCCCCAAGAGAGACTGTAGCCTGACGCAGGGAAGGGGGTGCGTAGGAGGCGGGGATGGATAGGGGAGAGGGCGAAAAGGGTAGGGTAGTGGGAGGGGGGAGGGTGTCGTGGTATGCATGAGGAGCAGAGAGTAGTATGGCAGAGAGGGTCTCGCTTGATATTTGAGGTCACGCTCCTTCCAGGTCACGCCGCCCTGGAGCTCTTCCGTGGCTGAGGCTTCACCTTTTCGTAGAAGGTTTCAAACGGAGGTTGTTGGGTTATCTATGTATGTGGGTGTCTCTCTCTCTCTCTCTCTTTTCTTTCTTTCTTTCTCTTTTTCTCGCACGCTCTCTCTCTTCTCTCTCTCTCTCTCTCTCTCTCTCTCTCTCTCTCTCTCTCTCTCTCTCTCTCTCTCTCTCTCCTACTCTTCATTTCTCTTCTCTTCTCTCTCTCTTCAAAAGCAGATTAATTACTTCAATGACACCCCCCTCCTCCTCCTTCCCTTTCCTCTGGTCTCGTTCTCTCCCCCTCCCCCTACCCCTCCCCTCCCCCTACCCCTACCCCTACCCCTACTCCCGATGATTGCCTGTAGATATAACATGAATGTTCGTCTCTCTCTCTCTCTCTCTCTCTCTCTCTCTCTCTCTCTCTCTCTCTCTCTCTCTCTCTCTCTCTCTCTCTCTCTCTCTCTCTCTCTCTCTCTCTCTCTCTCTCTCTCTCTCTCTCTCTCTTTCTCTCTCTCTCACATTTCATTCATTTCCACTGTTCGTTTTCGGACTTACTGATGATTGTTCTTCATTAAACTGTTCTTCATTTAGTTATATTTCATTAAGGAGGAGGAGAAGAGGGGAAAAAGGAGGGGATATGAGAGAAGGGGAGTGAAAAGAGGGAAAAATAGATAGGTATGAGAGAAAGACAGAAGTATGAGGGACAAAATGAGGAGGTATGAGGGAGAGAGAGAGAGCCGTAGACAGAGAAGTATTAGTGAAGAAAGGAAGAGAGTATGAGAGACGATGAGAGAGGATGACAGGGGGTGAGAGGGTGAGAAGGTGAGAGGGTGAGATGG
>BOPN01000605.1:410671-415671 GCA_017312705.2 Penaeus japonicus
CTGTTCCGTGCAAGCTTTAGGCCTCGAGGGGATATTGGAAGTTATTGTGTGTCGTATGTTTCGTGTCACGTAATTTAAGAAAAGTCTGAAGAAGTAATTTAATTATTTTTTGGTTCTCTATTTCCCTTTCTTTCTATTTTCTTTCTTTCTCTCTTCTGTTTCTTTCCACTCTTCTCTCTCTTTTCATTTATCTCTCTCATCTCCCCCCCCCCCTCTCTCTCTCTCTCTGAGTGTGAGAGTAAAAGAGAGAGAGAAAGAGAAAGAAAAAAAGAAAGAGAGAGAGAGAGAGAGATAGAGAGAGTGCGTGTGTGTGCGTGCGTAAGAGTGAGATTTTGCTTTCCCGTTCATAAAATTTGCTAGTTGGGATGATTTTCGCCGTATCTCCGATATAATAAAACGGACAAGTTGTTTCCGAAGTTATATATCAGAGCAGTCTCTCCTGCTCTTTCCCTCGGCACTACATGGGGGTTATGTAAACGAGGCGAGAGAGCGGGATACATTTTATTATCAGGCTCACATAAAAGAGAATAGGCAACATCTCTACCCTCACGGTTCCAACACTGAAAATTCGAATAATGTCGCTTTGCATTTTAACGACGCCAGTGAGTAAAAGCCAACAAGATTTTTGAGGACGCAGGACGTAAGAGTGTGCGCGCGTGTCTGTCCGTGTCTGTCTGTGTCTTATTTACAACCGGAAGCTTTGTGTTGACGGTTAGTGATCTGCCGGTGATTCTCATTCATCTTTTTTCTTTACCTTGAGATCTAGTTTTATCTCCTTATCTTATCCCTTCTCTTATTTCGATTGCTACTTCTCAGTTTTACTTCTCTTACTTTCATCGTGATTCTTTTCCATTGTGCCGATTTATATATCTATCTCTTTCCATTCACCATTTATCAGTTTATAAATGCTCATTTACCATTTATTAATTAATTTATTCATTCATTAATTCATTCATTCATTGACCTTATCGTTCAAATCAATATATACGCAACGCACTCGTAAACAGACGCAACACTGTTTTCCTTCAATATATTTTATATAGGCTTATCATTATATAAAGAAAATATCTTGGAATGCTTGTGAGTTGTGCGTATTCCCAGCCTCCCGCGGATGCCGTCTGTCTCGGGGGAATAATTTGGGAGATCAAGACGCGTTTTATTATACTCGATTCAATTTCACGTTGCGATCTCCACTTACATGTTAAGGTTCCGTTACTTTATTTTTTTCCTGAAATGAAGAGCAGAAGATTCTTATTTTTTCTAGGGGAGATTACTCTTTTCTTGTTTTTGTAATTGTTTACCTATTTTTTATTATTTATTTGTTTGTGTTCGTATGAAAACAAAGGGAAATCAGATAGCTACTTTAGGACAGTTAAGGGATTTATTTTTGATATTGAGTAACTCCTTTCATAAGGAAAGAGAGAAAAAAAATGTCAAGAGATTTCACTCCGTCCAAGAGCGTCGGGAGACGAGTTGCCTTCTTCCTCGAGATGTTTATCCGCGCCCGTGTGATGGAGGAGGAGGAGGGCACGGGACTTCCGGTGATAGGTTCTTCCCCGCGGGTTATGTCTCGTGCTCTCTCCGTGTAGCTCTTTGTTTCTTGTTGTTCTTTTGCTACTTTTGCTTTCGGTGTTGGTGTTGGGGTGTGTATCTTTGTCTCTCTTTTTTTTCTTCTCTTCCGTCTTCTTCATCCCTCCTCCTCCTCCTCCTTTCCTCCTCCTCCTCCTCCTCCTCCTCTTCCTCCTCCCCCCCTCCTCGTCTCCCCCTCCCCCCCATCCTCATCCTCCCTTTCTCTTTCGGTCATCATTCCCATCATCACTTTTCCACATTTCTCCCGAAATCGCCCGATGGGACCGAGCACTTAACGTCGGAATTGCATGCATTATTTAATGATTTGCGAGAGAAATTCTGCGAAAGAATGGTGTTTGTGTCTTCGTTTGGCAATCGTCTAAATGCAATTTGAAGTTTTGTAATGTAAAGTTTTTTTTTCCCCTTTTGTTTTTGTTCTGCGTTGCTGGGAATTGGATAACCCGCAGGAGGGATTGAGCACATGAGTGAGAGATTAATCACTCTAGAAATTTTGGGAATAAAGGTCAAATAGATTTGCATAACAAGAAAAAAATAAATAAAGGTCAGGGTATGTTATCACTATGATATTCTCAGTTGACCTCGATTTGATCTGGATTTAAATAGGAATTTGACCTTGAATCGAGCGCGCTGTGACCCAGATGGGTCTGAGTCTGATTTTGAAATGCAGTGGAATACTTTATCATTAGGAATATTATTGTAGTCTCGTGTGATAGATATATTCATAGGTTTGAATTTGATTTGCCAGTTAAATAGAGACGGGAGGGTATGATATTGACGCTATTGTTAAATCTATACTAAAGGTATTTGAGAATTTAAGAGCTTATTAATAAACGTGTCCTTCCAGTGCCGTGCTGTGCTGACACCGGGGATATAGATTTTTTCCGTGATATAAAACATGATTGAGACTGTTAGTGTTAATAAGGAAGCAATCTCCTCCCCTTTTATAGTAAGGTGTGAGAGCAGATAATAGAGTTGGGAGCGATACCATATATTTGGTTTAAAAGAGGCAGAGTGAGGGAGGAAGGGGGAAGGGAGAGGGAGAAGGAAAGCAAGATAAAGAGGGAGAAGGGGAAATTGAGAGGGAGGGGGGAGAAGTAGAAGGAGAAGGAAAAAGAGATGGAAAAGGAACAGGAGCAGGAGAGGAAGAAGGAGAAGCAGATGGAGAAGGAGCAGTAGCAGGGAAAGGAGAGGGAGAAAGAGGAAGATAAAGAGAAGGAGCAGTAGCAGGGAAAGGAGGAGAGGGAGAGGGAGAAAGAGGAAGATAAAAAGAAGGAGCAGTAGCAGGAAAACGAGGAGAAAGAGGAAGATAAGGAGAAGGAAAGGAAAGTGAAAATGAAAGAGAAAAATAGAAATAAAGAGAAGGAGAAAAAGAGGGAGTTACAGACAGTGGCAGAGACAGAAACAGAGACAGTGACAGAGATTGATATGGAAATATATGTAAACTTAGAGGAAAAGATATAGATATAGCCAGAGACAGACAAAGACATAGACATATGTAGACAGGGAGAGGGAAAGAGAAGGAGAGGGGAGAGGGAGAGGGAGAGGGAGAGGGAGAGGGAGAGGGAGAGGGAGAGGGAGAGGGAGAGAGAGAGAGGGGGAGAGGGAGAGGGAGAGGGAGAGGGAGAGAGAGAGAGAGAGAGAGAGAGAGAGAGAGAGAGAGAGAGAATGAAAGGGAGAAGGAGAGCGAGAGAGAGAGAGAGACAGAGAGAGAGAGAGAGAGAGAGAGAGAGAGAGAGAGAGAGAGAGAGAGAGAGAGAGAGAGAGAGAGAGAGAAGAGAGATTGAGAGAGGGGGGGGAGCAGGGAGAGGGAGAGGGAGAGAGAGGGAGAGGGAGAGAGAGAGGGAGAGGGAGAGAGAGAGGGAGAGGGAGAGAGAGAGAGGGAGAGGGAGAGGGAGAGAGAGAGAGAGAGAGAGAGAGAGAGAGAGAGAGAGAGAGAGAGAGAGAGAGAGGGAGAGAGAGAGAGAGAGGGAGAGAGAGAGAGAGAGAGAGGGAGAGAGAGAGAGAGAGAGAGAGAGAGAGAGAGAGAGAGAGAGAGAGAGAGAGAGAGAGAGAGAGAGAGAGAGAAAGAATTATAAATGTGTGTGGCCCATTTTCAACTTTCTGATAGTAGTCGACTACAGTATTTGCTGAACTTATTGTTTCATCCCGAAAGTGGATGCATAGTGCGGTAGGCCTAAAGTTTAGGAAAGAGTTGCAAGATTATTAAAGGAGGAAAGAGCCATAGCCCCTTGACGACCATGAAGAAGGAAACCTTTTCCCACCTGAGAGCTGCATTTAGGGACTGTATGTGCGTGTCTTTCAGAAGCGAGACGGAAAGGAAGAAGAATCGGAGGTGGAGGTTGAGATGGAGAGGGTGTAGGAAGAAGGGAGAGGGGAAAGGAAGGAAAGGAGGAGGGAAAGGGAGAACAGGGGGATAAGGAGAAGGATAATTAAAAGGATGAGGGGGGTTTGTCCTTCATAGGGAATGGAATAAGGTGAAAGTGAACAAACGGAAAAAAGGAAGGAGAAGGGAGTATGAAATTCGGCTTTGCAGGTGGATGGAGAAGAAATGTGAGCGAATGTGAGAAAAAGACGGAAGAGAGGGGATTAGGACAGAATGGAGAATGTAAATGAGAAAGAAGAAGGTAATGAAAGAAGAGAGGAAGGGAGATATTAGGATAAGAGAAGATGGGAGGAGAGGTGAGAGAATAGAATAGAAGAGAGATACCGAGAACCAAAGCCAAAGAGGGAGTAAGAGCTGATAATGTCCCGCCTTCCTCGTGTCCAGGGTCAGCCTCGTGTCCATACTCCCGTGCATGCCTGAGTAAACTCGCAGATCTACCGCAGCATAGCAAAGGCCCGTAATTCTTCCTGAGCAAGACATATGCCCTCAGGTGATGCATGTGTGGGCGCACCCTTTGTACCCGGTGTCCTAAGGGACCGTCCACGCTCCACGCCCATACTTGCAAACACGCCCCACTATCTCTCAGCTCCCGCTCTTATTCACATTCACGCATGTTCTGGTGAATATCACCTTTCGGCGCTCACTCACCGTGTAAGTATTGAGTCTCTGGCATATACTCGCGCCTGCCTTAAGATGCAGGTACCGAACTCTGAACTGAGGGAGTGAAGGGGAGAGTAGAAGGAGGAGAGAAAAGCGAAGGGAGTGGGGAAGTTCATTATTTGTGTTATTGTCCAGCATGTACCTGTCTGCGTGTGCGGGTTTGTATTACTCACACCCCCACATATCAATTTGTATATAGATATATTTATATGTGCATATAAACAGGGGCGTAAGATTGCGGGGGAAAGAGGGAGGGGTGAAAGGGATCCGCTTGAGGCATACCTGGTTACAAACGGTTATTTAAATGATTGACATCATCGTTTGCCAACTGAAACGATCATCATGACGTATAGCCTACTCACAGCCT
>BOPN01000605.1:423171-425671 GCA_017312705.2 Penaeus japonicus
GTACAAATACTGATTGGGATGAGAGTAATAATGTTTATGATGATAATAATGGTAATAATGTTGACGATGAGGATGATAATTTTGATTATGGTAGTGATGATGATGCTGATATTGTTACTATAATTACATTGATTTCGATAATGGGACTAATTTTTATAATCATGATAACCATCATAACTCTAACAGTAATTAATAACTGATAACGTTCTTAACTACAAACATATCAAGAAAATTATAAAAAAAAAAAAAAAAAAAAAATTAAGGTTCATGAAGCAACATTCAAGAAGAGATGCTGCGCGGAGGCTGCTGGAGAGCGCAGGAGATGATGGAGTGCGGCGAGATGAAGAAAGCGAGATGGATATTGGCAGCATCAGTGAGAGGGAATAGATCGAGAAATAAGACGAGATAAGGAGGGGCGATAAGGATATATCATGAAACGAGGTTAAATGTTACGGTCTCGGAATGAGGAGAGAAGGACGCGATGAGGGGAAGAACGAAAGTCACTTAGAGGAGTATTTAATGGTATTGATTGAGATGTTGGTGAGGGAAATAGAAGTCGAAGTACGGGAAGAAGGGGAAAGAGAGGGAGAGAGAGAGAGAGAGAGAGAGAGAGAGAGAGAGAGAGAGAGAGAGAGAGAGAGAGAGAGAGAGAGAGAGAGAGAGAGAGAGAGAGAGAGAGAAATGTGTGTGTGTGTGTCGATGCGTGCTTGCAATACTATGCACAACCCCGATATGTGCAATCAGGGCGCTGCCATTTTTCATTAATTATACTCATAAGCAAGTAATTGGCGAACTATATAGGTTGCTATCCTTTTTCTGTATCTTAGCCGTGTGAATTTTCTATCACCCTTATATTTTTATTTTTCAACCATGGTATGTTACTATTTCATATATTAACCAGCATAGGCAACATTTGAAGGGTACGTTTTTCTCTCGTCGATAAATGAAAGGATGTCATTAAAGGAGAAAAGAAGGGCTAGGGAAGAGAAAGGAAGGAAGAGGGAGGAGAGGGAAGGGGAAGGACGAGACGAGACTAGACAAAGGAACGGAAGGAAGAAAACGGAAGAAAAAGGGAATGAACAAACGCACGGAAATAAAAATAAAATTATATAAAAAGGAATGTCAGAAAGAAAAGGAAATTATCATACAATAAGAAAAGATAGGAGTCCGTCTCCAATTCGATCAGCCCCCCATTCCCTGCAGCCCCCCCCCCCCTCCCCCGGTTCACTTCAGCGCTATCGTGAAGGATTTTCTTACTTCTCGTCCAATGGAAAGCGTTAAAGGCTCAACGGCAGGGGTTGGGGGTGAGGGTGGGGGTGGGGACGGAGATAACCTGAGAGGAGCAGGAGGGTGGAGGTCGAGCTTCAGGTGATTGCCTTGATATGATAAGCTGAGAACTTTGAGGACGATTTGGTTGAGTTTTTGCCTCTTAAGTATTTCACATTATCATTATCGTTAGTTGTTATTATTATTTAATTATCATCACTTATTATCATCATCATAATTGTTGTTTTTATTATCTTCGTTACGATGATAATGCATATGTCAATGCTGATTACGATATAGGTAAGGATAATCATACACATGATTATGATTATGATAATATAAATTATTATAATGATTATAATAATATAGACAATTATGATGATAACATAAATGATTATAGTAATATAAATCACTCTAAGTATTTTCATTGCTCACTAATATCAAAGCACTTAAGTGTTCCGAGATTGACTTTTGAACATACCAAATAAGGCTTTCCAGCCGTCTCACACAAGCATCCATCCCTTCCTGATAGCAGTAACGAATGAGATAAGAAGCATAAAGAAGCTATTCGCGAAGTTGACGCTAGGGCGATTGACGCGGCCGAGAGAACGGGAACGCAGCACGCCCTCGGATCAGCCGTGCAAACACACCCTGGTCGGCGGGGCATGGACAGCGGCGGCGGCGGCGGCGGCTTCGGCACAAAGGGTCGGCGGGCGCGAGTAGGCGGGTGCACGTAAAGGGTTACTGTCATATGGAAATGAGGTTCATAACGTCCTCGCAAGCGGAAGGGCAGGAGTGCCTCTCACTATGTCATTATGCGCCGTTCCATATGATGGAGGGAGAGGCAGTTCCGGTTGTCCGTGGGAGGGAGGGAGGCCGGCTGGGAGGCTAGCCATCGCGAACGGACGATCGCCGGGGAGACTTTTATTCATCATGCGGTTACTTCCGGGTTATTAAGTCCTTCGAAGTGCGCGTCAGGAAAGAGCGTCAGGCAGCGAGGCGTCAGCGAAAGGAGCTTTACCCTTTGACGCCACGGGCCCTCTCCCTGCCCCTGCTTCTCTATCCCTGCTTCGGCAAGGACAGAAGGAACTCCTGAGATTAATCAAACAGATAATTAATTCTTCCGGCCCATAAAACTCGCTGCCGGGAAATTCTTTTGTCTTCCCGCGCGGGCATGTAAAGCATTAGTTATATTAGCGTGTCGTGTGCAGCGGCGGAGACCCTCCCCTCTCCC
>BOPN01000606.1:5000-10000 GCA_017312705.2 Penaeus japonicus
CATTGAACAGCAGACGCGAGGACACCCGATGATTATCGTATTTGTTATTTATATTCTCGCGATTTTCACTTTATCACCATCTTATATATTATTCATTCATCCCTATTTTATCTATCCTCTATTCTAATCTGTTATTTGGTCTAGCGAATACATTACGTGTCCCTTCGACTTTCCGGCCTGCGTTGTTGACCCGCCTGCTTTTCATCAATCATTTTGCCTTCTGTTATCCGGCCTAGGAATTGAGGTTCATATTCTTGCGATTTTAATGTTTCGCTTCATTTATCATTCACTTATTTCACTTAATCATCATCCGGCAAATGGGACACATTTGACGTCCCTTCAACTCTCTAGTCCGGATAAGCGAAGGATCTTGCTCTTAAAGTGACTGACCCGGCGGTCGCTTGGCTGTCTTCGTCACCGCGGGTTTAAAGTAACTTGACCCGCTCACGAAGGGGCGTTGGGTGAGTTTGGGCAGTTGGAAGGGCGGTGGAAGAGGGTGAAGGTGTAGGGGTGTGTGGGGAAGTGTGTGAGGTGTGAGGAAGGGAAAGGGCGGGGTGGGGGTGAGGAGGGGAAAGGGTAGGGGTGAAGGGAGGCGGGGGCGTATGGGGGCAGGTGTGAGGAGGGGAAGGGGCAAGGGGTGGGGGTGAATGGGAGAGGGTGTGAGGAGGGGAAGGAGTAGGGGTGAAGGAAGGCGGGGGTGTATGGGGGCAGGTGTGAGGAGGGGAAAGGGCAGGGGGTGGGGGTGTATGGGAGAGGATGTGAGGAGGGGAAGGGGGAGGGGTGAAGGAAGGCGGGGGTGTATGGGGGCAGGTGTGAGGAGGGGAAAGGGCAGGGGGTGGGGGTGTATGGGAGAGGATGTGAGGAGGGGAAGGGGGAGGGGTGAAGGAAGGCGGGGGTGTATGGGGGCAGGTGTGAGGAGGGGAAAGGGCAGGGGGTGGGGGTGTATGGGAGAGGATGTGAGGAGGGGAAGGGGGAGGGGTGAAGGAAGGCGGGGGTGTATGGGGGCAGGTGTGAGGAGGGGAAAGGGCAGGGGGTGGGGGTGTATGGGAGAGGATGTGAGGAGGGGAAGGGGGAGGGGTGAAGGGAGGCGGGGGTGCGGGCCCGCGGGGTTCGAATGAATGGAAGGTGTGTTAGGAAAGGAGTTCGAGAGGACAAGAACAACCGACACACATGGTGAGAGGACCGAGAATTTAGAATCATTGTGCAATTTATCAAAGATTTTTGTATTAATATTATCTGAATAATTCATACATAATCAGTCATGTTGGATTTTTATTTCTTGCATTTCTTAGTCTATCATCATATCTCGCTTCCTTGCCATTCCAACTCAATCTCTGGTTCTCTCTCTATTCTCTCTCTCAACCACACTTCCTGCTCTCCCTCTCCCCCCCCCCCTTTATCACCCCCAGCCCTCTTTCTCTCTGATCGCTCCTCTCTTCCACTCTCTTCAACCCGCAACATTATAGTTGAGTTTCCAACGCGTTTCTTTCGTCAACGAATAAAATGAGGACGAAAGCAGACGAAGGCAGAGAGAAAGAACAAGTCGTGGAGGCCAAAGATGCACGCGTATCCTCAGTCAACAGGTTAGCGTGATGCAAAATAAATATAATTTCTTTCGGGTCTCGCCACGACATCTGAGGAGGCGGGGGAAAGGGGGGGGGGGGGTATGGGTGTTGGAAAGGGGAACAAGGTGAGAGTGACAGGGGGCGGGGGGGGGGGGGGGGGAGGCACACCTTTAGAAGAAATATTACAAGTTGCGTGTAGGGGGGAGAGGGGAGGGGGGATAGGGATAGGGATAGGGATAGGGAAGGTGGAGAAGGGAAGAGAGGGGTTGGGGTAGGGTTGGAGGGGGAGCACAGGAAAGAGGTTAGATGTTGCGTGTCAACAGGGGGAGGGGGAAGAGGGAGGAGGGAGGAGGGAAAGGTTAATTGCGTATCCTCGTATCATGTCTTCCGTCAAGGACGTCTTTGCAAGATCGCTCAGGCCACAGAATATCTCCAATATATTTAATAAGATGAATAAATAAGCTTGTAGAAAAAAAACAACACAAAAATAAATTTGTTCTGGCCGAGTTTTTATACTCGGAAATTCATACTCTTTCTATAGCGCTGCTGGAGACACTCATGACGTCACTACTAACACTAGCGTGACGTCAGTGAGAAGTGTCGCAATAGTATCTCGCTTTGGGGGAATTACTGAATTTTAGTAGATGGCGTGCGTGACACTAACAGCAAAAGCTCTTCTGTGTCGCCGTTAAAAACACCGTAGATTCGTTATCAAGTTCATCGCAATGACGCAATCCGACATTCTTTGACGTCATGAAGAACGCTTCAAAACAAAACAAAAGAAGAACGTAATTTTGGCGCCACCAGAGACTTTCTTTGCCCATCAGCTTCCCTTCTAATCTTCCATCTCAACCATAAAATCATATAATCGTCTATCTTTTTTATATTTTCTCTATCTTTCTCTCTTCGACACCTCGCTGTTTGTCTTCCCGGCGCGCACCTTACGAATAATTGACGACCATCATGTGGTCAATAGAGGCTATCTCTGAGCGGGAGAGAAAGAGAGAGAGAGTGAGAGAGAGAGAGAGAGAGAGAGAGAGAGAGAGAGAGAGAGAGAGAGAGAGAGAGAGAGAGAGAGAGAGAGAGAGAGAGAGGGAGAGGAGAGCGAGATCATTATCATTATCATTGTTGTCATTGTTATATTCCATATTATCATTACTATCATCATTATCATATCATAATTTCTTGCCTTATCATCATCGTCATAAACATGCGTGAGTGCGTGTTTCTATGTATATCCCAACTACATACGTAGTGCAATCACTTGTGTATTATTAAGCAGTTACTCAAGCTAAACATGTTCTTCTAACTGAACAAGCTCATGGAAACGCTACATTGACTCAAATATCCAGAAACGAGCAATAAACTGAACACCAAAGATCAAGACGGTCCAGCGTTCCAGCCAGCCAGAAACGGCGCAACCAGTACAATCTAGAAACGATCCACTGCCTCTAACATCTAGTGTAGTGTGTGTTAAGGTCAGCACTCGCGTCTGCACCAAACTGTGTCAGTAACTTCCAGGGAAAATAATCAATATCATGAACTGTATTTCGTGTGTCGTACTCGCTCGCTCGCCCTCGCACGCCCACGGCCACGAGAAAAATGTAAACAGTTGTAACCATATGAAATAACACGTGTAAGTGTATAAACATACTTAAATCAGCTTATGAAGCAAGTAGGTAAGGTATACAAACATATAAAAGCCAACAATTATTTTGTTATATTTTCATACCGATACACAAACACACACCGATACATATATTCTGCACAAACATATACACAGATACACACTAACACATGTATAATTCACACACACATACACACACACACACACACACACACACACACACACACACACACACACACACACACACACACACACACACACACACACACACACACACACACACACGCCAACACACCGCCATGAGGTCCGCTCAGCACTCTTTGATGATGTCACGGGTTAATGACCCTGATTTAGGCAATCCAGGTAGAATGGCCTACGTGATGGGCGGTAGGAGGGGGGGGGCGAGGCAGGAGGGATTAGGGGCGTAAACCCTTTTATGTTCGTCATTCCATTTTTCGTTAATATCGTAATGAAAGCAATATAAGTCACGCATTTTGTTCTAATCTGTACGGTTTTGTTTCCATTCATACATACATTATACACTCAAACAGTCTCTCTCTCTCTCTCTCTCTAGATAGATAGATAGATAGATAGATAGATAGATAGATATACAGATAGATAGATATACAGATAGATATATAGATAGATAGATAGATATACAGATAGATAGATAGATATACAGATAGATAGATAGATAGATAGATAGATATACAGATAGATAGATAGATATACAGATAGATAGATAGATAGATAGATAGATAGATATACAGATAGATAGATAGATAGATAGATAGATAGATAGATAGATAGATAGATAGAGAAATAAATATACAGATAGACAGATAGATAGATAGAATTGTGTGTATGGGTGCGTCTCTTTATGTGTCCTTGAAGGAATTCCAAACGACGTTAGAAACCGTCATAAATAAAAGATGAGATATTCTCAAAGAAGACATAGACTGCGTATAGGAGTGCCTGCCGTGTAAACAGGACGAGGGAGCAAAATTACGGGGATGAGGACGCGGAGGAAGAGTGGGAGGATATGGACAGAGAGAGACGGAGGAGGACGGAAAAGGTCTCAGGGAACGCAAAAAGGTCAGGCTTAACACAGAGGATGAAGAGAGTGAATATGAAAGTGGTGATGACACTATCAATATTGATGTGTGTGTGTGTGTGTGTGTGTGTGTGTGTGTGTGTGTGTACATATATACACATATTGCCACAGTTCTACTACTGTTCCAACAATCAAGGTTCTAACAAGCCTTAGTGACAAAATATCCAGAGACGATTGATAACTAGAACAGAAAAGCAAAAAGAGTAGGGAAGCCCCACGAATACGTAGAATATAACGCGAAAGCACAAAGATAAATACCTGAGAAAAGCTTGTGTGTTGAATATAAAGTCATCTACGCGAAAACCTAGAATATACACACAAAAAGGGGAAAAAATGAATAGAGACTTTAAGAATAACACAAAAAAGTCAGGAATTGATACATAAAAAAGGAAAATCGCACGAGGAGAAAATGTCGACATATATTTTTTTTTTTTTTTTCTTTACCTTCAGCGTTCGACCTACTCTAAATACAGGAATCAAACATATAGGGGGAAAAATCTCAACTTTTCTAGTTTTTTTTCTCTCTCTTCTGTAATCACAAATGATTGTCGCAGAATGTTAGTTAAAGATCTTTAATTTAATAACGGAATGTATAGACTGATAATGATCAGGTGAAGGGGATGCCAGGGTGTGGGCTGGAGTCGGGGAAAGGGTGTGAATGAATTAAGTATGAATTAATTTTCCTGCATTTTTC
>BOPN01000606.1:15000-17500 GCA_017312705.2 Penaeus japonicus
GGTAACATAGGTTATCCTCACCCCAATCTTAGTCCCTCTTTGGGCTCACATATATTGTACAAAACCTTACAGCTATGTCAACGTGTTGAATAGGATGGATAGAGAGTGATTCGAGGTAAGCTGAGTAAATAGAGGATGAGTTAGTAATAAAAGACTAATGGTGGATGGCTGCGCGTGGATATGTAGTATGAGTTGGATGTTGGATAATGGAGAAAATAAAGGATCGATGAAGCGTTAGTGTCAACTGAAAGGATGAAGAAAAATGCATGCCGATTGCACGTGTGTCTCTACGGTATGTTGAATAAATTGATATGCAATATGAGGAGGATTATAGAGAAAAAGAGGGATGAATGCAGGATGAGTGACGCATAATGTGATAAAGAAATTGGCTTAAAAAACATGATGATTGCAAGGGAATTTGGAAGTACGAAGTGGATGGAAAATGCATATGATGTAGGAGAGTGTATGTACATGCAAAGATATTGTATGTGGATGTGTATATATATATTTATGAATGTAAGAAAGGGTCTGTGGATGTATAGATATGCGGATGCAAGAAAGTATCTGTGGATCTATAGATTGTGGATGTATAACCCCGTGGATGTATGAGAGTTTATCCAAGTGTGAAAGTTCGAGAAAGAGAAGGACACAGGAGCTAGAAAATAAACTTACAGACACGCTGATGAGATGAACTGACTTTCCTTAAGAAGGAAAAACAAAAGGAAAAGTACAGAGGATAAACTATATAGCAATGATATCACGTTCGAAGGGAAGGAAAGATAAGGAAACGAAAGAGAGTGTAATGAATTAGCTATGTGAGGGGGTAGGGGGGTTGGATGGGAGAGAGGCGTAGGCAAGGGGAGGGGGGTGAGGGAGGGAAGGGGGGGAAGGGGGAAGGACGGTGAAGGGAGGGGGGGGGGGAGAGTGAAGGGGGTGGGGAAAGGGAGAAGGGGAGGGAAGGACGGTGAGGGGGTTAGGGAGGGGGGAGGGGGAGGGAGGTAGGAAAAGGGAGAAGGGGAGGGAAGGACGTTGAGGGGGGTTAGGGAAGAGGGGGGAGGGTTATTACGGCTATGGGGTTTATGGGGGGAGGGGGGGGGGATGAAGAGGAGGGCAACATGCACTAGCAGGTTATTGACCATGAAGGCGACATACCTACCGCATACTACCTCATAAACACCCGGTCTTCTTTCCGTTCTAGCGTCCCCACGGATCTTCGCCTGGACACTAAATGGTGGCTAGCATCACGTACACATACATACATACGTACGCACTCCCAAGTATTCATGGCTAAACCTGAGTTCTTTTGTTATGAAATGCTATACAGATTCCGGAACTATCTGATGATTCTTTTGATAACCACACTGAAACATCTCGATTTCTATACCATGTCTGTCTGTCACATGCGGGCTCGCCTCAGTGCATATGAGCCCGGCGAAGCATCGGCTCCGTCTATCTGGCTTATGCTTATGTCTGTCACCTTTCCTTTCCATACCCGCTTCTCATCTTAAGAAGTGAACCATATGGCGTAGGTTCGATAATTACGTTATGAGTTCATTAATATCAATTGAGGGAAAACAGACGGAGAGAGAGATAGAGATAGAGAGAGAGATAGAGATAGAGATAGAGATAGAGATAGAGATAGATAGATAGAGAGAGAGAGAGAGAGAGATTACCATCCCTGCATATCATTCTAAATACATCCATTTTATTCATGTGCGTGAAAGAGACCAAAAACAAATGCAGAGTGAAAATGTGATAAAAAAGGAATAACTAAATAAAACAATCTTCACGTTAATCCGACTAATACAAAATCATGTTGCATTGCATTACAAGACAGGTTATATTCATGGTATAAGTCAAAGGCTAATGAAAACACCAAATGTAGCAATTATCCACAATGATTAAAACGGATTAAGAATCGAAACCTCTGCGTAATGAGATATTTTATGCTTGTAATGGACAGAGCAATAATAAACGCCATTGATATTTCTATGAATACTTCATGAGGCAGCCAGAGTGGCCAGCTGTTCAGAGTTTTTCGTTAACTAGATAAAAGTGTTCATTTTTTCTAGTGTTTTATATCGATCTCATAAGTATTTGGTGAAGAACATAAAGAAAATAAATAAAACAATACACACACACACACACACACACACACACATACACACACACACACGCACACACACACATATCCTCAAACCCTCCTAACTCTCTCTCCCTCTCCCTCTCGCTCTCCCCCGTCCCTCTCCAGCCGGAACCCGCGGCGTGGCCTTCGAAGTGGGCGAGACCAACGAGAACGGCGAGTCCCTCATCAAGAGACACCCGCCCAAGAAGTTCCAGAAGCTCGAGGACCTGCAGCAGCCGGCGCTCACGCAGGAGCAGCTGGAGGAGAAGCAGGCCGTCGCTGAACGCCGCAGGCAGGAGGTGAGCGGAGGTGCTGTTAGGGATCGTTAGGATAAGGGATTTAATGGCAATAATAATGACAGTTTTGATAATGATG
>BOPN01000606.1:27500-36785 GCA_017312705.2 Penaeus japonicus
CACAAGGGCCTTTTGATAATTGCTCCATTCATCTCGAAGTATCGATGACCAGCCATTACAAACATGTTCAACTTGCTATTGACATATATATGTTTCTCAAATTACGTGTACACCTTCAGATAAACGGCCTTAGCCTTCTTCTGTTCTTCCTGTGTGAGAAGACTTCGACTGCAAGATGACTTTGACCTTCACTTCTGAAGGGCTTTCAATTGCATGAATTGGAGGCAATATCGATCACTCATCTCCTATAGGTTCTCGAGCATGTTGAGTATTTTCCCTCCTATCCCTCTGTTCGGCCAACCGAATCTAGTCAGTCCTCTTCTATTGCTCTTCAACTTATATTTAATTGATCCTCAACCTTCCTGAGACGAGATGAGATGAGATGAAGGGAGAGAAAAAGCGAAAGAAGGCAGAGAGAGAGAGGGGAGCGAGACGGAAAGCAGAGCGAGTATCCAACCAGCATTTCCTTCAGAACTTGCTCTCATTCTCCTTCTGAAATTTATCACAACTGAACACTCTCTTCCCAGTGAACATGCTCATTCTAGATCCCAGTACATGGAAAAAGTAAGAGCTTGTCTTCTTCCTCCACCAAAGCTCCTGATTCCTGAAGTCAAACTAATTTTGCTAGTCGTCACTAAGACAGTGAAGGATAGATTTTACCGTTTCTAACTCCTTGTATCGCCATGAAGAAATAAACAAGTTACATTTTCGAATTGTTTTGATTACCAAAAATCTAACAAATGTTAATACTTATAAATATATCTAATATATCAACCTATGCACTGAAGTGGACTTCCGAATGATCAGTATTAATCCTTTTAACAGATTTCATGTTTGAGAATGCGTTTTGGTCTATCCGAATGCCGTTTGAATGTATTGTGGTTCTAATTCTAAAATTGAAAAAACAAGATCAGAATACTCCAATAAATTCTAACATAAAAGAAGAATACTCTCATGAATTCGAAAATTGGAAAAAAAAGTTTCCTTAGGGACGAAAATTGGGGCAGTACTGTATATCATGTTTCATTCCTCAGTGTGAATGTTTATCACCCTGTAGCAGTGATCAGATAAATGTTCTTCAAAACACTGCAGTACACTGCAACAGCCAAAGTCCCCTTATGGATAGTCTAATACCTACATAAATACAATTATAACTGCAAAGTTGTGAACCTAGAGAATAACCATAGTCATTTACTGTCAATGTTTGCAATAGCAATGATCACAGCCAGTGGTGCTTATGATTTGTCATGCCTAGAGATAGCCCTCATAGTCCATGAAGAATGAGTTCAGCACCTCTTGATATGACTGCAGGTAGTAACAACTGTACGTACCCTGGCCATCTGGCCAAACTTCTCCCTCGCTATCTGTGGAACTGCAGGACACCAGCCTGTCTTGTGTCATTGTAAAATTTTAATCCTTCTATTCACCATTTAGAATTTATACTTCATTTATGACATATGCAAGGTATCATATTATAACTGATAAAGTTATGTTTATGATTAGTGAATCAAGTGCAATTTTAGAAAAAAATATAGTAACATTATTTATTCTAACTTGGCAAGAAAAGTCAATAAATTCCTTCTTCATTTTTAACCCGTTGCCGACAGGATTATTTTGCTTAACCAGGCTCCAGGATGGGTTTTATTTCTGAGCGAGGCAGCTTCAGCAACATACCTTGATTTTTCCCACTCATTTTTAGTCACTCATCATAGAGCTAGAGCCATTTTTTTTTGTTTTTTTTTTTTGTGTTTTACTGTTTTTAGAGACTTATATCTGTCATATCACAGGCTCTATCAATTCTGCAGTTGACGAAAATTGTAATTCAAGGTCCATATCAACTCATTTTTTTCTTTATACTCAATGTGATAGAAGTATTGCTGTGTCAGGGGAGGGCAAAAAGCAACTTTAATTTTTCGTATTTGTGTGCTGTCACAAACGAACATGAAACTTATAACCATCCAAAATGAAGATAACATGAAGAGGTAGGGAAGAGGGCAGAAACTTGTGCTTTTAACTGTGAGTACCACAATAAAAGGCATCCCTACTGGCACAGGGGCACATTGTAGGCATTGGGCATGGTGTGAGTCACCTTCCTCCTCTCGTTCTGCCTAAACAACTTTCATCTGCAGTACTTTAGAGCAAGAGGTCGGCAACTTGCTATGTGCCATCGCTCTATAGAGATAGTGCTTGTTAGAGACTGTAGATGGGTGCCATTCAAGGCTCTCTCTCCTGCTGGTGCTAGAAGAAAATGGTGCCATCTAGGTTTTGGATGCAAGTTGAAACCCATTTTGCTTAACCCATTCCCGACGGGGGAATTCTAGCCTTGAATGTCCAAATGCCGGGGCGTTCGAATTATTAGGCCTAAATCAATTGAATGGCTGGCACAATACTGTGCCGCCCGGCAACTGGGCTTTTGAATGCGCGGTACACATGCTGTACCACCCGTCCTGTATAACCATTATATTACAGCAGTTATAATGGTTATGACTGCAATTGTCATCACTCACTCATTACACATAGCACAATAAAATAATAAATTGATCCAAAATCCCCAAAGTCATGATGCCCATTGTCAGGCAAGAGCTCCTGCGTCATGTATGACGAAAAAACACGTCACCCGACGTTAACGGGTTAACAACTGAAGACTTACTGAAAGGGAGAAAGAAATGGACAAAAAGTGTTATTCAAAATGTTTGATCTTGGAAATGCATTTACATCCAGCTTTCAGTTGTGTATCGTTCCACTGGAATTGGTAATTACAGCAAAGGAAGACAAAAATATACAAATAATAAGGCTCAAAGAAGTCCCTGACAAAAGAACAGTGAATTTAATTTTAAAAATCATAGAACTAAAACATTCAAAGAAAGTAAAAATATCATTTAAAAGACCCAATATATTTCCAACACACTTATACACATACTCAACAGGCAAGAAAAACAGGAAGGGAAAAGTGAATAATATAAATCTAAAATAAAAAAACAGATAAACATTTAAAAACATTACAAGAAAAAGTAAATGAACTTTCTAAAAAATATATAGATAAAAATACACGTGCTAATTTTAAAATATCATTCATAAATGGGCAATTTCTATAATTTTAATCTGGCAGATATCATAATTCTTTTTCTTCACCTCTGTTACAAGAGTTTATCTTTCTGCTTTGTAGAATAAAAAACAAACAAGTATATATGTATCACAGTCACACATGTGTAGCAATTAATCATATGTAGCAATTACAATGACTGTAAGATTTTTTGTTTTAGTACAATCAATAATGGTAATGATGATGTTAATAGTGATATTGATGAAGATGATGATGATGATCATTATGGTGAGATAACTGTTAAAATAATAATGATAATTACAATAAAAACACTTATTGATTCTTACATCACAATAAAAAAAAATAATTGTAATTGTACCGGTTGTAGAATTCATGACAATAAAGAGAATAAAGATATTGTAAATAATAATAATAATAATAATAATATGAAAATTAAATATAGAAATGCTGGCATATTACAGTGTAAACAATATGAACACAACATCTGTAGAAAACTATATATCTATTTTATTACCATCCTGCTTTATATTATCTTGTAATATCCAGTAAAACTATAGTGGAGCATTCAGAATATCATTCCCTTGTGATACCAAAGTAAGAGGAAAAAAAGAAATGAAATAGAAGTATCAAGCATCTTTCCCTTTCATTCTCAGGAATGTTTAAAATTGAAACATATGTTTTTTTTTAAACAGTGCAGTAACTGCCACATTTCATTGCAAATCCATGGTAAATGATAATAATCTTTGATCGTACCCGCTGATGCTGGGAGTGCATGTATATATACACTGTCCATTGTGGTTTTGTTTAATTTTTTTTTTTTTTTTACACAGTCACCAAGGAGTTCATCATTAGACCAACATGACACCTGCTTTTCCCCCATTCATTGATTTTTTGTGAAAATGTTTCAATTTTTACTCCTATAATCATCTTAATTAAGATAATTCTGATAATAATATTACGACAAATAATAATGGAGAGTAATAGAATAAAATATTCTTTCCCTGAAATTCAACAAATGGGGTAAATATGGGAGATCACATAGGCCTATGACAGACTTCTTGGCAATTAACTGCTTGCGGAGCCACATATATATATATATATATATATAGATATATAAATATATATGTGTGTGTGTGTGTGTGTGAGTGTGTGAGTGTGTGAGTGTGTGAGTGTGTGAGTGTGAGTGTGAGTGTGAGTGTGAGTGTGAGTGTGAGTGTGAGTGTGAGTGTGAGTGTGTGTGTGTGTGTGTGTGTGTGTGTGTGTGTGTGTGTGTGTGTGTGTGTGTGTGTGTGTGTGTGTGTGTGTGTGTGTGTGTGTGTGTGTGTGTGTATATGTATGTGTATGTGTATGTATATGTATATGTATATGTATATGTATATGTATATGTATATATGTATATGTATATGTATATGTATATGTATATGTATATGTATATGTATATATATATATATATATATATATATATATATATATATATATATATATATATATATATGTATATATGTATATATATGTATGTATATATATATATATATATATATATATATATATATATATATATATATATATATATATATATATATATATATATATATATATACATACATATACATACATATACATACATATATACACATATGTACACATATATATACACATATACTATATATACATATATATGCATAAATATCATACATATATGTATACATAAATATATATATATATATATATATATATATATATATATATATATAGTTGGCTATATACATATAGATATATATAAATCAATGATGGTAATAACATAAAACAAAACCATAGTGGACAGTGGATGTCCCAGGTGCCTATGGGTTATCTGCATATATCTATTAGTGATGGCCAAATTATCTCTAGAATGTTTAATAAAAATGAGCAGTATTTCACTATATTTCAAAGTGCTGTTAACTAGACTATATTCACAACCTCTGTCATTATGTTAGTGTCATGATATACAAAACTGTTGATCAGTTCAAAAATACAACAATGGTAAATCTCAAAAAAAAAAAAAAAAAAAAAAAAAAAAAAAAAATTATCTTCAGAGTGAAGACAAATAAATATAATATATCCTGAAGCTACAAGCTGTAATAGTTTGGCTAGCATCTGTATGACAATAGCTACTTGAACACTGGTGATAACAATGACTGTTCTGCTTGACAACCTTTAATGTAGGGATATATGATCACCTTGGCTGTTTTTAAGAGGCACCATTACTAAGAAACAACAAAAACTGTAATACAGTTTAATGAACAAAATCTAACAATCATATCCAAAGGTTTCTAGAAAAAAAAAGAGAAGACTTGTGCATATTCTTAAAATACTATTTTTTTTTTAATTCATTGATATCTAAAAAACGACAAAATCATCAGTGCTTGCACCAGAGTAGACAGAAGAAGGCCAGCAACTCACAACACACAAGACTGGCATCTACACAGTGGAATGTTCTTGCGAAGGGTCTCTTGCCAATGACACCAAAAGAGCAGCTCACTGTTGTACACTAGTCTTGAAAGAACAGTACTGTTTGTTTCAGTCCTTGTGCAATCACTGGCACAGGAAGCCCCGTGTTGCCGAGGTGGCTTTCAACAACCAGTCACACCCTAGAATATGTTCTAAAGGTACTGGAATGCCCAAAATACTCCAAATAATGAAAGAGCACGAGAACAATGCCTCAGACACTAAATATGGAAAGCCCATGAAGAATGAAGAATACAAGGAGACCAAGTGCTTAGTGATGGTGACCAAACGTGAGGAACAGAGGCAGCAGGGAGCCGCAAATGAGAGCCAGTAATTGCTTGCGGGAGAAATGGTTGCCTCCACCCCCTCCCCCTCCCTCGTGGCTGTGGCTGGTGAGCTCTGGCAGGACGTGGACCGTGGCAACATAAAGGAAGGTCCCAGCACTAAAGAGCATGGCAATACCCGTGCTGTGGGATGATGAGAAAGACTCCGTGCCACTCTGGAAGTTTAACAATTTATTATAATAATGAATATGTAATTACTATGAAATCTTTACAGTTCATTTTCACTCAAAAAGGTTAATATGTCACTATTGTTAATATCTTGTTATGTTATTAAGGAATCAGTACTACTCTCAAAAAACAACAAAAAACAATGAGATTTTTGCTGTACACTTCCAATAATAAAGATTAAAATGTATGTATATTGAGGGATGTTGCCATTTTTTCCTAAATACATTTTCATGGATAGACAAGACTTTATCTGCTAACATGCTAAATCTGACACAGATATCAGGAAGTGAAAAAGACACTTACTTGAATGATGGCGACGTATGTGACCACCGCACCAATGGGGGCAGCGAGGGCAAACACGAGTAAGTGTCGCCGAATTTGATTTCTCTCTAGCCCGTCATGCAACAAAAAGGACACAAGCCCAAATGCTGCAGGAGCCTGTTCATAGATAAGTGTGTTAATATTTCTGTGGCAAAAATGGCAGCAAAAACAGCAAACACAAAAACAAAAAAAAGAAATGCTAATCAAATCTATACTTGCAGCTTGGAATGTAAATGAAAGCTTTCTAGATCAATTAACAAGAGATTATATTCACTCTATTGAGGTCACACATACACGTAAAGCACGAGTTGTACCTTGTGTAGCATAATGGCGAAGAACACAATCATCTCAACATCCGTGTGCGATGACGAAACGGCCGCCCCGAGTGCAATGCCATCAGCTGCAATGTTAATATCAAAAAATGTGTAAGCAGTCATTAATACCCATTTTTCTCTCTTTCAACAGAAACAGTAAGTTCTGTGTCTCATCATAAGCTTTATGTTGACCATTGTAATTTATCATGCTATATAATATGATATGTATTTCATTTGTTAGTTGCTGAAATATTATTTGTAGATGAAATATCATTTTTGCAATATTATTCTACCATGTTTCTCTCCTTACCACAAGCTTTTTACTACTCAGAGTTTTCATTACTTCAAAAAATGTTATCAAGTGACAATCTCTTTAGTCTTCATCCCTAAAGACTGAGCTGCCTCAACTATTGCAGCTTCAACTTGAATAACTTTGAGTGAGCATCAATCAATGGTGCAGGAGGCATAAACACATACCATGAAAAAAATGTCACTTGGCATTTCCATATGCAATGGCTCAGGTGAGCACAAATGCTGGGTGACATGCATACATGCCATGAGATTTGAAAATTAGTGTATTCTACTTGTGTCTTCACTTGCATTGTGTTATTTGCCCAATGTTTATGCCATTAGTGTACTTTAATCCTAATCCTAATAAGAATTACCATTATCATAAAATTTGGTTTAGAAGTGTTTAAAATAAATATGAAAGGATTCTATACATGGAGCGGTCTCCAGAAGAAAATTTCTATACAAAGAGTATAATCCCAATGTTTAGGCAATGTGGAGTATATACTTCAATATCATTATATTACCACCTTAACCCATTCACGCCGGGTGACGTGATAGCACGTATTGTGGTTTTCACGTCAGACGCCCTGGACGCGCTATGAGGGGAAGCCGTGCGCTCGGGTAGAGCGAGCGGGCAACCGAGGCTCGCGGCTTGTGCGCCCGAGAATCTCGAGGCGTTAGGCTTATGTGTTCAAGAACCCCGGTATTGCGACCGCACAAAGCCGGAACTGCCCCGGCGTGAATGGGTTAATAAAGTTTATGATATGTACATCACATACTTAAACCAAGGACGAACCCTCAATAATGTATTACATATTCAGGCAACAGTATTTCAAGCACAAAGTTTAGAATGAAGATACTGATGGTGAGGTGTTGTACACTGCTGCACTCTTAAAAAAAAATCTTTTACGAGGTAAACAATCAGTACAATTCTTTCCTGATCAGTGTGCACTCCATTTCGGAAACCTTCCCATCAACATTTGATTAAGAACTGGTGGGCTCTTTATCATCCTATATCATGGTGCAGACGGGATGGCCAGATGGCCAGTTAGCTCCTCTGGAATCTCCTCCACGACAGGTTAACAACTAAGATCAACAATTTTAGTCATCAATTAGACTTCTCCCAACTACACTATAGTTACATTACATTAACTGCTGATACGAACAGAAAAACAGTGAAATCTTACCTGCAGCATGTACAACTAAACCCAAAGTGGCTGTGAGTGAACTTCTCCTTCCTTTGGTAACTCCATTCTCCGCATCACCTGTATAAACCATATAACATTAATACAAATGAAGGTCATTGCGATTGCTATACTCTTCTACACACAATTTATGAAAGCATGTAAATTCACAAGGTGAATTCCCTCTTCAATAATTTATCAACCCGTTTGCCTTGGCAGCGGCCAGTTGCTACACCATTCAAAAAGCCATGATGTGATATTATGTCACCCTGCATTGACAGGATAAGGGGTTAATATAGACTGGTCAGTAGAATTTTGTTACTAGTTTTTGTGTTACCAAAGTTTTCCTCATTACCATCATCAGAAAATATTAATGCAACTGAAATTAGACGACTTATAAACACGTTCATTTTCCTTTTACAAGCTCTTACTCTCCTCCAATTTAGAAACATGATATCAGAATAAATTAATCAACGCTTTAATTAAATCATCCTACCGAATATAGTACTTTGAGATCCTCATTTTTCAATTTCATATTCATGCACAAGTGAGTCGCCAGTAAGAATCACCTGCTTTACGATGACCTCCTGAGCATTGGTCTATGAGGAGCATCAGTAAGAAGCCAAGGACTAGTGGCGGACCGATGAGGTTGTGTGGTTCTGTGTGCGCCTCTTCCTCTGCAGTGTGGCTGTGGCCTTCCGTGTGACTGCCTGTAAAAGTGGACTTGGGTCAGATCACCAGGAAAGGGTGCATATGCAGGCAAGAAATTTCTCTTACTGTTGTATTGGTAAGATATGTATCTATAAAAAAGTGTGTAGATACATATATTGTGTATGTATATATAAATATATATATATATATATATATATATATATATATATATATATATATATATATATATATATATACATACATACATACATACACACATACATACATACATACATACATACATACATACATACACACACACATACATACATACATACATACACACATACACACATACATACACACACACACACACACACACGCACGCACGCACGCACGCACGCACGCACGCACGCACGCACGCACGCACGCACGCACGCACGCACACACACACACACACA
>BOPN01000606.1:36885-47503 GCA_017312705.2 Penaeus japonicus
TATATATATAAACATGGGTTTTCTTAACCTTCTGCTTAATAGCTCCCGGTTTGGATTTATACTGTTCCCAACATCTTTTAAACCACAGGGGAAATATTCATGAACCGTTTACATTTATCATCTTCAAACATCCCTTCAGTTTGCTCAATGATACTCGTCGCATCTTCATCCTGATACATATAAAGTAAGGGACACTAGTATGTATTGCAATAAAATATACGCTTTTAGTAGCCTGCACATTATCTATTCTTTTTTCCAGCTCCTTAATCCTAACTCTCATATCCCACTGACATACGCATAATCTTTCAGCTTACCCTTACCCCTTCCAGAAAGTCAAATCTATATTCACCATAAACAGAGCATAGTACATTGCACATGGTATAATGTTTTATTGTCTCTTTTACTATCAATATCGTCATATTGGCTTTAGAATCTTTACGCATTCAATGTCTGCCACACTCTGCATCGTTGTTGCTATGGCAATTTTATTCACAGCCTCATTAATATCCAGACAAACTCAATCACATTTCCCCATCGTTCATACCTTAATCATTATCCGCCATTAATCACAAACTATGTGTCATAAAAGCTATCAAAGAAATCCTCATGTTATCTACAGAGGTATTCATCTTGGTTTATCAGTTTTATGTTTTAGTTCTTTTAACATTTAACATTGTTCTTTTAACGTTGAAACATAATAACTGATTCTTGTCAAGATATTCAACAGTGTCTTTTATTTCGTTTATCTACCTTTGCCTTATATATATATATATATATATATATATATATATATATATATATATATATATATATATAAAAGAGAGAGAGAGAGAGAGAGAGAGAGAGAGAGAGAGAGAGAGAGAGAGAGAGAGAGAGAGAGAGAGATACAGACAGAGAGAGAGATACAAAGATATAGTTAGGTAGTTAGATAGTTAGATATATAGATAATGATAATATACGTACACATACATGCACACAGAGCTGATAAATACTGCTGATACACTTAGACTTTGAAATCATACTGCATTAATAAACCTATATGCAAAACATTACCAATTGCTACAACTCACAGGTAAGCAAACTGCAGTATCTCAAGCAGTATTAATCACAAATGATAACACTGAAAGTGAAAATACTACTCAGAAAGTACTGTTGTACTATACAGGAGTACTTTTACATCTTTAGGTTCAACTTCTATTGGGTCAAGTACAGCTATAGGCACTACTGGTAGTTCTGAAGCCATTTTCCTAGCATTTTAAAATAGGGTACATTTTTGCCTTAGGGCAATTCTGAAATCTAAAGATACCATTGGTACTTCCCAGCTTTGTTTACAAATTTGTACAATCCAATCAATCTCTCTCTCACAATTTTTTAAAACAATATTCTACATATAGGCCTCATCACAAAACATGAATATTGCATCAATGAATCAATCCCACACTTGAATAGCTCTTCATACAAAAATATTGATGAGCAATAAAATTATTCTTTTTATATCTTTAGGCAAAAAAATTATCAGAAATAAGATATAAAAATACCCTTTCCATTTGTTTCCATGCTGAACAGTGTGTTGACTCCCTCGGGGATGATGACTGTGAGAGAGGTGCCCACGAGCAGGCCGGCACCCAGGACGGTCACCACCTCCATGCGGTCCTGGGGGGAAAGAAATCAAAATGCAAATGGATTCAAATTAAACCTTGGATTACTGGCAGAAGTTTAAATGTTATGATATGTGGATACACAGATTGGCAGACATGTAAAGAGAGGTATAAATACACAAATGCATCCAATCTCACACATACTCTCTCTCTCTCTCTCTCTCTTTCTCTCACTAACTTTTTCTTCAGTGTCTCCATATCTTTCCCGACATACCTATCCACTTCTATGATGTGGCTTCTGTCAGCCTCTGAACCAATGGTCATATCTCTGAATATAATACATTGTATGTATGTGTGTATGTATATGTGTATATGTGTATATATATATATATATATATATATATATATATATATATATATATATATATATATATATATATATGTATATATATATATATATATATATATCAGAATTTTTGTTTTATTCCTCCTATCTGCTTTTTTTTGCTTATATCTTCTTCCGTGTCTATATTCACATATCTGTAGACAACTGTGAATACATATCATTTAGTTGTCCCAAAGTGAGTTAGCAAACTCTGAAACAATTCTTTACAGTAACTTTCTTGCTCTTTATCATTAGTAGCAAAAACCAATTGGAAATTCAATGGAAATTACGATGATTCATAAAGACCTAATTTCTTGTGCACAACTGCACGGGTTGTTAGCACATTCATGAAAAGTATAATCATATGCATGCAGAACATATACAGCATTTGATAACTAAGACCCCATTATAATTTAATTTCTGATTATCACATTCTTTAATAAGAAATATATATCCCATTTTTAAACAATGTATATATCAACACAACACAGAAAAAAAAAAAACAATGAAATTATGACTTATATTCATATTTTCTCACCAAAAGACAATTGGAAAGTACGGATGGATATTAAAAACTCTCTGTTGCAGTTTCTATTCTATACCTGTTACTTGAGATAGAGGGAGGGAGAGGGAGGGAGGGAGGGAGGGAGGGAGGGAGGGAGGGAAGGAGAGAAACATATGTGAGCTACACTGATTACACATTGCTGTTCAATGAAGCCCAACACATCTGGTCCAGAGGGGGGGAGGGAAAGGAAGAGAGAGGGAGGGAGGGAAAGAGGGAGAAAGAGGGAAAAAAGGAGAGGGGGAGAGGGAGAGAGAGAGAGAGAGAGAGAGAGAGAGAGAGAGAGAGAGAGAGAGAGAGAGAGAGAGAGAGAGAGAGAGAGAGAGAGAGAGAGAGAGAGAGAGAGAGAGAGAGAGAGAGAGAGAGAGAGAGAGAGAGAGAGAGAGAGAGAGAGAGAGAGAGAGAGAGAGAGAGAGAGAGAGAGAGAGAGAGAGAGAGAGAGAGAAAGAGAGAGAGAGGAGAGGGAGAGAGAGGGAGAGAGGAGAGAGAGGAGAGAGAGGAGAGAGAGGAGAGAGAGGGAGAGAGAGAGGGAGAGAGAGAACGAGAGAGAAACAGAGAAAGAAAAAGAGAGAAAAAAAGAGAAAGAGAAAGAGAGAAAGAGAAAAAAATAGGTAGAGAGAGAAAGAGAGAGAAAAAGAGAAAGAGAGAGAGGAAAAAATAGAAAGAGAGAGAAAAAGAGAAAGAGAAAGAGAGATATAAGGGGGGGGGGAGAAGTAAGGGAGAAGATAGGATGTTTGTTGGAAGAGACCCTAACATCTAACATCTGATAGTATATCATGTAGTCACAGCAGTTGCCTTTCTGCCTCACGAAGGCATTAGTGATATGTTTCAATTTTGTGAGCACCACATATTAGTGTTTTACAATTTTACTCTAAGTTTAAATCAAATTACACAGCTATTATGTTCCATTTTATTCTAAATATTTCTTATACTTTTGTACTTTACATTTGTTAATAATATTATTTCTAACTTCTGACAATTATGAATAGTCACCCTCTTTTTTCCTACACACAATAATTATATCATAGAATAATCTTTCTATACATTTTTCATTGTTTTCAAAATACCCCTCTAAACTTTCAATTATATGGTAATTCATTCCAATGAGCAATATTAAAGAAAAATGCATACATGCATTAACACACCCATATCCACACACACACACACATGCACACACACACATACTTTTATTTCTGTTTTTCTGTGCCTCCTTTCTTAAACTTCATAATTTCTTTGTTACCTCCCATGCCCTCCCACAATAGGTCTCAACCATTACCAGGCACTGGCTCCTTTTCCCAGATGATTTTACACTGAAGAACCCTAACAATATACATAGGGTGGGTACATAACAATGAGACACTTCGTTTTTTTTAAATGTCTTATGCATATTTCCAATGTGGGGAGGAATTTTTCATAAATATTGCCAATACAGAAAAACTATATTTATGGTACAGCCTGCAAAAATACAAATCTGTGTGGCTACAGATAAGATGTGACATTCAGTAGCTCTATAAAAGTATGAGTACAGAGAATTTGGTAACTTAAATTTTCACTGAACCGGGACCCTGGACTTCTCGGAACACAGGGAGAGAACCATCGCCCTACTAGTCTGACATTGTTGATACCAATATCATCAGTTTTGGTCACTTCCCTATTTCTGCTTTGCAGAGTTACGTTTGTATATACAGATAGTAGTTACATTTGTAAATACACATTTTTCTTAACGTGTGACGAAAAAAGTAAAAAATACAAAAACCTCTTCTTATTCCTTGTTGGGTCTGCCATGTGAAAAGCATTATGCCAGGAGAAATCTCATGCGGCAAGCTGTATGTGCTTGTTATTTTCCTAGCGAGAGCAGCATTAGGCAAATAAATACCTCATCATTAGTGGGTTAAGTGATTAGTTACTATCACTGTTATCACCATTATTATAATAATGAAATAAATAATAATAACATTGGTGATGATAGTAATGGTAACATGAATAAAACTTTTTCCTCCTAATTTTTTTTTTTTTTATCATTATTGTTCATTTACTTATTTATTCATCTATTTAAAACTCTACCAAGATAAAACCATTTCATGCTAGAGTGCAACAAATAATTTTCAAAATGTGACTGAAACAATCAGGAATAACTTTATAACAACTGCTCGAAGTGACTTAACACTAAACTAGTAGTGATCATGAGATATATATATGGCAAAGGCATAATCAGTAAGTAGCCGCAGCCTGATTGGTTTAACCCATTCACGCCGGGGCGGTTCCGGCTTTGCACAGTCGCAATGCCGGGGTTTTCAAATACATAAGTCTAACGTCTCGAGATTCTCAGACGCACAAACCGCAAGCCTGGGCTGCCCGGTCGCTCATCCCGAGCGCCAGCCTTGCCCTGATATCTTGCCCCAGTGTGTGATGCAAAAACCACAAAATGTGTCAGCATGTCAACCGGCGCGAATGGGTTAAATTATCCCTAGACACGGGTGATGTCCTGAGATGTCATGCATCTTCTCGCTGAGTTCCAGGCAAGGCTGCTGCTAAAACGTCAGATTGTTCTTAAATATAATCTTTTTTTATAACTCCTTAGACTCTGTAACTTTAATTTAGGTGTTTAAATGTCATAAAATGTGATATAACGTAAGAAAAAAGACGTTACAGAAAACTATGTGATATTGATGACATCATGGTAATTTCTTCTTCTTGATCGGCTGAATAAAATGATCTGAGTTGAAAAACTATTGTAAAATCAAATGTGACTGGCCAAAAAATGAAGTATAAAACAAGTTTTTTGATACCCCACTAAGAGATTGCTTCCACTCATAAGGAATATAAGGAAAGTTCAATAAACTAACACTACAAAAGCCTTGCTGTAACATGTTTTTTTGACTAAAACTCTTCTGAATATGGCAATATTTTTACGTGCCTTTACATTCTAGATGCATTCATGAAAACCATAAGAACAGGGTGGGTGAAAAATGCTCTGAGAGGTTTAGCGCAGCCCCGTACAACAGCAATACACCCCGGAACGAAGTGTCGTATGCTTGTTATCTTCCTGGTGTAAGCAGGAGTAGGTGGAAATACGTCCCGTTGTGAATGGTTTAAAAAGTCTTCCTGATAATAAAGACATAGCCCAGGTCTTCAAAAAAGCAAATTATTTAACCCTTCTCTCTTAGCATCCTTCATTGAAACATAAGCTATCCATTGATATCTGCAATATATTTCATACATTCTCTGAGTTCCTATTCACATAGCATTGTCTCTTTAGATTTAAAGGTTCTTGCAAGGTCACTTAGAGGCTTCATTCTAGTAGTGTGTAAAATGTGTTGTTTTAGGAGAGATATACACCTTCAGTAGATTCATACCTAACTGCCAAGTTATTCAATCCAGGAAATCATTTAAATTGCAAAGAATTGCCAGACTTATCATGATGCTAATTCCATACAGTTTTACAATAAAAAACTTTCACTTCTGCACTACTTGAAGTAAACCGTGATGTCACAGAGGCAACTCCTATATCCAAACACTGAATATATTGAAATAAAGATCTATCTCTTATCATGTCGGACATAGTTATTAAATAGAAATCACATGTTATACCATAACCTATCTGAGCAATACTCTAACAAACAGGGTTAATGACCTAACTGGACGACTGGATAATTGTCACTTGTATTGGTCCAATATTTTCCTAAATAATTGCCCATCACTTGTTTCACTTGCAAAGAAGGAACTTAAACTATTGATTAATCTCAAGCTAAAATACAATCAGCAATTGATAATGAAAATAACATAAATGTCTTCACAACACATCGTATATACTGACCTTGAGCCATGAGAAGTGAGATTACAAAGCATGATAAATGTGTCAACATAAACCCTTCAATTCCCCACCAACGACACACTGACACACTATCATATTACGTGCACCATACACCTCACCATGCAAAAGAGGGCTAAAGCCTCCATTAAAAGCCAAAAATAACTTACCTCGGACATAGTCATGACCAGAGGGATGGAACCCGCTGTGTAACACCCGACCAACATGGCAAAGGACAGGAGCGACAGGACCATAACAGGCTCCATTTTTAGCCGGATTCCTCCCTCCTCTTGTGAATCAAAGACAGATAACAAAGCCCAGTCACGTGGCCATGTAAATCCCCGAGATTATAAACGGAGAATAAGAATTAACGACGAGAAAATCCGCAGAAATCGCATTCGCCGTGTTGTCGTTCACTGCCTCCAGCTGTTTCTGTGACACAAGTAAACACTGGAGGTGCGGGGGAAATTCGGCTGCTCTCTGGGGGAGATTCGGGCCAGATCTAGGGGGATTTCAAGAGGTCTATTTAGGGGGTATCTAGGAATTTTTTTTTGTCTCCCGAGGGGCTCTAGGGAGGGTTTTTAGGAGACGTTAAGACATCTTGTTTGTAGTAAAAAATGTTTTGATAGTTATTTTTTTCTTTGAAAGCAAACTTGTAAAGACAATAATAATGGTGGTATTTTTTCATATTATTTGCATACGTAACGAATAAATAAGAGCAAGAGATTTGTTGCAAATTCGTTGATAAAACGGAAATCTCTGCATGCTACATTTATAAATTTCTTAAGGAATATAAATATTTGACTGAGCCAAGCCTTATCCTTGAAAACAAGTATATAAACTATCTGGAAACCTGTTCCTAAACACCTGTAATTTAAAGGTCCGGGTGAATAATGATGAGGGGAAATTCCCTAGAATGCTCTCAAACCATATGAATTCGCAAATACTTTTGGATTGCAAATACCATTCTTTAGCCATATTACAAAATCTTAGCGTGTGAAAATTTATTAATCGAAAAATGAAAATAATTCAATAGAATATCATAAATTTTAGTTTGATCGCAATGTGCCAAAACTCTTCATTTTCCAATCAGCCTGGGTTAGACGTGGCTGTGTGAGGACGCGATGCGGCGCTCCGTCTTATTATTGGCATTTGTGAGTAAAATAGGATTACTTTTGCATAAATTATTTCAGATCTTTAATTAGTAAGCTAATTAACACCGATTCTTATGCTAAATGGGGCAAAACTTATTTTTACCTCAGGCTTTAGAGAGGAATCACGTTTCGGCACTTAGTACAAAAACCCAACCATGGATTTGCATTATATTAGTAAAAAACGAATTCTTATTTCCTGTAAAGAAATATCAACACATTTGTCCTCCTGGGATGGTTACTGGGTTGATTAGAACTGTCAAATTTACATGGAAGTGTTTTAATTTGGGTAAAAAGCGTGAAGAAGGGGTTGTATAAAGAGACCGGGTGTGAGGAACCACCTGACGATGTTATAGGCCTATTTGGGAACGGGTTCACACTTTCAATTTATTTATCATTTTCATACTTAACAATTGTATGATTTATATTGTCTAGGATTGATTTATTATTGATTTATTCATCTTGATTACTTTTTATATTTTGTTTTACCTTTATTATTAAGATTATGTTAATTAAATGGATATTTATTCACATATGTACAACTTTTTATGAGTAAATATAAAATTTGAGTTGTATGGTAATGCCATGAAAGCCAACATATGATGATTCACCAAATTTTTAATTAGCATGAATTGGAAAGGGAATGAGATAAGGGTTTATAGGTTACTTCAGCACACATGTGAACTGGGCAGCTCAGTGCTCCTGTACTTTTATGGGGCTTCTGTTCAATTAAGTTTTTATGAGGACTTAAACCTTATTATTATTAAGTTCTTATGCAGCTGTTTGATGAGTATTTCATTCCTATTTTGACTGTAAATTAATTTCTGTATTTTGGAAAATTCATTGACGTTTACACTTGTGAATATTTTTGTTTTCCTTAGCTGGATGTGGGGTGGTAGCCTGTTTTTCTCTATTTTATTTGAAATGATTAAATTGCATATTTAGATATGAATGCCTGAGATTAACTGCTTAAGATTAACTACTTAAAAACTAATGCAATGTATATCCATTTGTCTATCAATCTTGGTCTTTTTTTTTGTTTGATTAAAAGATCACTACAATATCTGATATTAAGTTCTGATTTCTATGATTTCCTAATGCATCAATGAATGTAGTCCCTTTCTGTGTAGACTTGTTTTCTTGTATATTATTGCTCATAAGTTTATGATAAAAGTTCAGATGAAATGGATTATATCTTCAGATTTTTCAACCTTTTCCACTCCCTAAGTATTCAAGAATAATGGCTTGAGAAAGGGGCCAGGAATATTGATGCATTCTTGAGATTTGTCAGTGTTATAAGATGATTATTATATGTAAGTGTTAATGCAAAACCTATTTTTGAGTATAATTTAATGTCAGATGATGATGTACAAGCAATGATTGTTAGAGTTGGGTATTCAATTGATTTGAAACGTAATGGCAAACCTTTTTTAATGTAAATTTGGGAATCTATCAGAATGAGACTAGGTGAAGCAATGACATGACTGCTTCACACACAAATTCCCTTTATGATAACTCCCTAAGAAGATGAAGAAGCTAAGCTGTCTTATCAGCATATACATGTCAGAGTTTTATTTACCTTTGAGAAAGAATGAAGTGCAGAGGCCAAAGCATGACTGGCCTTAGCAAATATCTTTCAGTTCATTATTGCAAGATGGAATGATATATGATAACACAAGGTTGCAAGAACTTCCATGATTGAATTATGCAGTAATAGTTACATTCATAATCATTGTAAAAGAAATATAGAAATCTCTCAAGTTTCCCTCAGATCTCCCTCTCCCTCTCTCTCTCATTTGGCTGATCATCACTAAATATATGGGACAGGTGTGTAGGGTTTGAACAATTCAAAATATTTAATCAGGTTATACATGTACAGTGTACTTTAAGGGGGGTGGGGTTAGGGTCTCCTCAATGCTCAGGATGTAGCTAAGGAACAAGGGTATAGTGGCACCTGAAACATATAGATTTTTGTGTTTAGTAAGGAGAATTTGAGCATTTTCCTTTTCTTTTTGACAGCCTTTTGCTGGTTTCAGGGGGGGTGGTTGAGGAGGGAGGAATTGTATATAAACAAGTGGAGTGTCTGTCAGCATTTTCCAGCACTTTTTTTCAAGAAAATATGATATTGTATTTTTTTGTTAGCGATAATTATTGTTAACATATGTTTTGAAGTTTATTTTATTCTAATGCTGCTTATGTAAAAGGATTCTATTTTGGTATGACAAGACTTAGTAGAGATGAAAATACTCTTGAAATAGATTATTGTTAACTTCAGATGTTGTGCTTTAGTGGCACGTGTGTGCTTTACGCTGTATGAGAAGTTAATTTAAAAACAGGAAATCTGATGAGATGTTATGTAAATAGGTGTACATTGCATGAGCATTGTATTTGTATTTTGTAATTATGCAAGCTGTATATATATGTTTTTAATTAGATAAGTACCCTTTATCTTTTTTTTATGTCAGAATTATTTGATGTTTGTCAAGAATTCCTTTTGAACCGATAAAATTTGAATTTTATGATGATAAAGGGACATCTTTCATACAAAGAGACACAGGATGTGGCAAACATTCTCCATCTTACCTCATGATAAGGGAAAGTATGTTCCGGATATTGACTGTTGTTGGCTACTGATAAGAGAAACCAATCATTCTCCCTTATCAGAAAATAGGGTTAGGTCTTCAGATAACTATAAAGCTGTTTCAGAAGCAGAGGTTTAGAAATTGACTGATTATTGAAACTATCAGCAGGATATCTTATCTTGCAGGTGTATTTTCATACAGCTTCAGTGTGTTTATTGACAGACCACCCTACTATAGGAAACCAGGAGCCATTATCTCACTAGGTATCATGCTAACCTGTGTATCTAAAGAAAAAAAAGGTAAAATTTACACAGCATTATTTCTTTATTTCATTTGGCAGTTATGTGGGGCGGTGGTAGTCAGTCTAGCAGCAAAATCTCAGAGTTATGTGGAGGGCATCTCAGACCCAAAGGTATTGTATTTTTACATATATTGAGTTCAGTATTTCTGAATATTTATGAATAAAATATATGTGCATGTATGCATAGACATAACATATATATATATATATATATATATATATATATAT
>BOPN01000606.1:47603-57603 GCA_017312705.2 Penaeus japonicus
TATATATATACATATATTTAACTATATACATATATATATATAAATATATATAACTATACATATATATATATATACACATATATATATATATACATATGTGGATGCGTGAGTGTTGGCATGTGTATGATAGTGAATGTAGCTCTACAAAGGTTAGCAATTGATTTAATGTACAATTCTCTCCATTTTGTTAATCTAATTTTTCACCTTGTTGCAGGAATGGAAGAAATTGTTGAGAACGCGAACCAACATCCTCGTCTTGTATTCCCGGGGGAAGATCAAACAAGAAATAAATAACATCTTCACTGAAGTTTCTCGCGAACTCAGGGGCACCGCCACCCTTGTGCATGTCGACTGTGCTGGGTAAATAGCCAGTCTGTTTTTTACTTGCAGACCCACATGATACAAATATTCTTAATGCTCTGTGCATGTTTGCAGTCCTGTGCTTTTTTTCATTTCTGTAGATGGAAAATGTGATGATGAGATGATAGATATTTTCTATGTATGTGTCCATGTTGTATGATTACTTAAAATGTATTTTAAGGAGGTCTTGGTATTCTTTGTTCAGTTTACTTCCATGCACTGACTCATAAGAGTTAGTTTCACTTTTCTTGATGTTTATAATAGTAATCTTCACTTTTCTTGATATTTATAATAGTAATCTGTTTGCCACCCATCTGTTCAGACATTTCCTTCATATCGAGAAGGTCTGAACTGTGGAACAAAGGTATAATCTATGTTGTATATGTTCTTTCAGCTGTGAAGACCAGCTGTAGATTGCTCAAGTTTGCGCCTGTGCGTGTCCGTGTGTGTGTGCGTGTGTGTGTGTGTGCGTGTGTGTGTGTGTGCGTGTGTGTGTGTGCGTGTGTGTGTGTGCGTGTGTGTGTGTGCGTGTGTGTGTGTGCGTGTGTGTGTGTGCGTGTGTGTGTGTGCATGTGTGTGTGTGTGTGTGTGTGTGTGTGTGTGTGTGCGTGCGTGCGTGTGTGTGCGTGTGTGTGTCTGCGTGTGTCCCCGTGTGTCCCCGTGTGTCCCCGTGTGTCCCCGTGTGTCCCCATGTGTCCCCGTGTGTGTGTGTGTGTGTGTGTGTGTGTGTGTGTGTGTGTGTGTGTGTGTGTGTGTGTGTGTGTGTCTAAATACGCCTGTTTGCCTATATGTATGTAGGTATGTGTTGAAAGGTCAGTTTCTGAAGGTGAGCTTGTATATGACTAAAGATAAGAATAATTATGTAAGCTTACAGAAGGAGGAAGCTGATGTTGCAATACATTTATTTATTTTTATTATTAATACCATCCTGAGAATAAGTTGATGATTCAATGCTACATTTGCTAAAATAGATATTGAGAAATAACAAACCTGCTCATTTTTGTTAAACGGACAGATCTATTATGAAATTGTTTGTGAAATTATTTGTATGCTTAGAAAATTGTCTTATTTATTAGGTTACTAATGATGGTGTATGTATTTAATGAGACTTAATTTTGTCTTTTATTTATTTATCTATTTGATTTGAAGGTCAATTTGTTTTATAATTTATTTTCTTATTTCTTTCCGATTTTTTCTTCAATAGCTTATCTGCTTATAATCAGTTAACCTGTTGCCAACAGGACTGTTTTTGCTTCAAATGGTCGAAACGCTTGATATTTCAAATGCATAACCTAACCAGCACACTGGGGAGGAGGATAGCCATGTCAAAATATCTTGTCCCTGGCAGCTGGTCCTGCCACCACTCTGAGTGATGTCTTGTCACTTGGCGTTAATGGGTTAAAAATGGTTTATCCTTTATATCAGAATGTTTTGTAACTTTATCCTTTTACATTCATAAATTGTACAACCATCAGCTTCCTCTCTGAAAAAAATTAAGAATAGAGACACAGGGTCCTTATAATCCTGTCTCTCTCTTATCAACTATTCCTTCTCAGTGTTTATCCTCCAGTAAACCTGTTGCATTTTTCTTCCTTCCCCTCCACCCGCACATGAAGGGATGGCAAGAAGCTGTGCAAGAAGAACAAGGTGGAACCCTCAACCTACCTCCTCAAGCACTACAAGGATGGCGACTTCCACAAAGACTACGACCGCAGAGAGACGGTGCAGTCCATGTCCACCTTCCTCCGTGATCCCTCTGGTGACATTCCCTGGGATGAGGATGAGCAGGGCGTCGATGTCGTGCACATTAATGACATGAATGTAGGTGTATCTAGATTGAGGTTGCTTGGCTGGCTAACTTTTTTCTTTGATCTTGGAAACATGTTTGAGTTTCATATGCTTTTGTTATTTTTGGATTTTTTTTTTCCATTCTTTATGATTCTTCCTTGATGTGACAGTTTATTTTGTCCTTATATTTTTATTGGGATGGATGGAAGGTTGAATTTTTATATTTACATTTTTAAAAGATTATTCAAGTAGATATATACACAGGTATGATGGATAGATTTTGGTATACACCTAAAAATACAATTCAATCTTTCTTTGGATTTCCAGGCCCTAAACAAATTGCTCAAGAAGGAGAAAGCATTCATGATGATGTTCTACGCCCCTTGGTGTGGCTTCTGCAAGCGGCTGAAACCGGACTATTCTGCAGCTGCTGCGGAGCTTAAGGACACACACACTCTGGTGGCTATGGATGTCAATAAGCCTGAAAATTCGGCTGCCAGGATAAAGTACAATATCACCGGCTTTCCAACTCTTGTTTATTTTGAGTAAGTTTGAGGATTTTGAGCATTGGGGTAGGGTAGGGATGGGAAAATTTATTAATTTATTAAATTTCTGGTATGTGTTTGAGCTTATCAAATTAGAATATCCGCACAAAAAAATCAATTTATTCTAAAAATATTTTAGTACATAATATTGTTACTCTTACTGGGGAAGACTTTCACACAGATGTCAACTCCTCAGTGTATTTTAGAATAACTTGATCATTATCAGGGGTGGAGCACCCAAATACACCTACGAAGGAGAGAACAACAAGGCAGGCATTGTGTCGTTCATGAAGAACCCTGGGAAGGCCCCTGAGAAGCCAAAGGAGGAGGTTTGGTCAGAGACACCTAGTGACGTTTCTCACCTCACAGACACCACATTCCATGAATTCATTAAGGTATATATATATATATTTTTGTTGTTGTTATTCTCTATAAATCCATGTGTGTATTTATTCTTTTCATTAAAAAAGATTAAGCTTATAAGATTAAAGCAAGCTTCCATGAATATGAAAAGAAGGGCTCTGTTGCCAGATTCTTTTTACTATTGTCATTGCAGCAGCAATGTACTTTGCTTATATACTTTTTATTACTTCTACATATCACTACATTGTAAAGTGTCATAAGGTCATTTTTATCAAAATGAAGACTTGATATATTCAGCTACTATTATTGTGATTCAAAATTTGAATAATTTAAATGGCTCAGTTTATCTTGCCACCATGTGATGTGAATGCCTTGTCATGGCCTTGTTTGGCTGTCTCACTGGGTGATTAGGCACGAAGTAGCTTGCTGTTGCCCAGCATACAAATAGACCATGGCACTAGGCTTGCATTTTTGAAAGCCCAGCAAAATGTCCAAATGTAGCCAAAACTGCATCGTCATTGATGGGTCAACAGAATAAAAAGATTTATATATATATATATATATATGTATATATATATATATATATATGTATATATATATATATGTATATATATATATATATATATATATATATATATATATATATATATATATATATATATATATATATATATATATATATATACATATATTTATTGTAACCTTACTCCAGTAGGATGATATTTAAAGTTCTGAATGCAAGCAAATTGCCATTTATTTGATTATTTTATGAGTAAAAAATAATGTCCAATTTCAAAATTATAAAGGCTTTGTACACTTGAGAAGTGAAGAAGAAAAACTAGGTTTGTGAATTATTTTATTTGCTCAGGTAAAACTTTTCAGGACAGTAGTAATCAGTGCGTAGAGGGAAGACCTTGTATGAATTAATTGTAAGAATCACACCTTGTTTTATTTCCTGTTACATATTATTTATTGATGGGAAGTTATACTCCACAAATACTCCTGGAAACTATTATTACCCCTTTCTTATAATGTATATATTTCTATAGATATATATATTTTTTCAGGGTGAAGCTTCAGTATTGGTGATGTTCTATGCCCCATGGTGCGGGCACTGCAAGCGAATGAAGCCTGAATATACTGCAGCTGCAACAGTACTTAAAGAGAAAGGGGTGAGATTGATTTATCATTAAATGTGAATGTTTTATTTCCAATGTGCAAATAAAGACGTATCGGACATACTAGGAAGAGCTTAGATAGTTACTCTTCTTTTCATCCTTGGAAAATTAATTATGTACTGAAAATTGTCTTACTCTACATTGCAGATTCCAGGCAAGCTAGCAGCTGTTGATGCCACCAAGGAGACCAAACTGGGCGCAGAGTTCTCTGTCAAGGGATACCCAACTATCAAGTACTTCAAGGACGGGGAATTTGCCTTTGATGTCTCATCAGCACGAGAAAAGGACAAGATCATCGAGTTCATGTCGGATCCAAAGGTGAATTATTGCTGGGAATATGTGGCAAGAGTATTTTCCCCAGAAATGTTTTGTTCTTCTGAAATTGCTTTTATTTTTTCATTTGTTTTGGAGTATTTATTGTTGAATTATATGTCCTTAATTTAAACCCATTTGCGAAGGGTGATGTAATATCAAATCATGGGAATATTTTGTTTCCACTGGATGATATCCAATAATGTCATGATCTCTCCCTCAAGACATACTTTTTACAGTCTTACATATGCACATAATAACAGGAGTTCCATTTTTATTCACTTGTGAAAATAATGCAAAAGAGATACAAAAACCTCCCATTATCACCCCTTTGAAGCAGACGGGTAAAAAATGCTAAGAAGCACAACATGACTTTGTGCCGGGAGAGATCTTGCGCTTAGACACAGTGTGCAATAGTTATCTAGCCAGTGGGATCAGGATTACACAGAAATAAGCCCTGGCTTGAATGGATTAATAACTTCTTTTGTTTTTCCTTTTTGACCTCATATTCATGTTTGGCCATTGACATTTTTGCAATCCAGGAGCCACCGCCTCCACCTCCGCCAGAGAAGCCCTGGTCAGAAGTGGAGTCCTCAGTCATCCACCTCACAGATGAGAACTTCAAACCTTTCCTCAAGAAGAAGAAACATGTTCTTGTCATGTTTTATGCACCTTGTGAGTGGGCCTGTGTTTTTCTCGGAAGAGGAATGTCTTCTTTTTTCTTATATTGAGTTTTCTGTTAAGCGTTTAGCTTTTTTTGTTTGTGTTAACCCATTGGATACGAATGATGTGAATGACCTGACCGTAAAAAATTATACGAAGGTCGAGGTGATGTGAACATACTGACACCGGTGAATCTTTAATTTTTCCAATCATACCTCTTTCTATTATTGTTTTTTTTTACAATCTTACCAAGGATAAAAGTTATATTTAGTGGCAGATGATGGAAGTCATCTTTATGAATACTAGTTGACTTAAATTGAGAATCCCAAAATAGATGACGCCACTCTCTCTTGGCACCAGTAGGAAATAAAGCCTTGAATGGCACCCACCCATCTATGGTCTTTACCAAACACTAACTTTAGCGAGTGATAACAGACAGCAATATGTGGACCCCTGGCTCTAAAGCAACGGCTGTGCAAGCATAATGGGAAGAGAAAAGTGAAACCAGCCAAAGTAGGCTGGCTGCAATATGACCCTGTGCTACTATGGCATGATTATTTTTTTCATATTTGTTATCAAAAAAAAAAAAAAAAAAAAGTTGCTTTTTGTCTTCCCATAGAACTAAAATTCTTTAAGTTGCAAAGATCATAATGAGCTGATATGAACTCTTTGTTACAATTATAGTCAATTACAGTTTTGAGGAAGCCTCATTATATAATAAAACAAAAGCGGATGAACACATTAAAATACTCTGGTATTGTAATGAGTCAGTGAAGTGGAGAGAAAGTCCTACTTATGTCACAAGTGCTCCTACCCTCTGAAATAGAACCTATTTGGAGTGCTGTGCAGGTCACACTGGGTTCCTGTTTTATGCTCAGATAAGGAAGAGGAAGCCCCGTATCCATTGGGTCCACATTATTGATATTTTAGAATTCTTTTTTTTTTATTCTATTTTCTGTACTTTTTATTTTTAAATCTTCATTTAGCTTTGATTCAGAAAGAGATTCATAAAGCTTTGTTTTTGATCTAAATAGACATTTTTATTTAGAAGGATTTCAGTTTATTAAAGTATCACAAAAGTTGTTTTCCAATCGGAAGTCAGAAGTGTAATTAAGAAAAAAAAGAAAATGTATCAGATATTGTTGTCTAAAATTGTCTTAAATTGTCTTAAATATTTATCTATATTTATTATTTTTTTCATAACAGGGTGCGGCCATTGCAAAAAAGCTAAGCCAGAGTTCACAGCAGCAGCAGACAAGTTTGTTGACGACCCTAAGGTGGAATTTGCTGCAGTGGATTGCACTGCGCATCAGACCCTTTGCGGTGTCAATGATGTCAGCGGCTATCCAACTTTCAAATACTTTAATTATTACAAGAATACTAAACCCTACAATGGGGGACGGACGGTAAGTACCTGTCATGGAGTATGTTGTGTATGGTTACAGGTAGATCTGACCTGCTTGTTTTGTTGACAACACTTACCGTTACCAGTTATGTTTTTGTTGAGATTATTATTGCTATTACTTTTAGCTGAAGCTTTACTTATTACTCTACAGGTAAGGGTCCAGATATATATTTCATCAACATTATGGAATGATTGATTTTGAATGCGGGTGGGTCTTGGATTAAAATATTGAGATTAACCAGCTCTTCATTACACCTGAAAATTTGACATTAAGCAAAAAATCTGGAAAAATACAGACTTTTCTGGAAATCTGGCAAAACAGCTGAGAGGGACGAGGTGCAGTTTGGATCTAGAACCCTCATTCAAATTATGCAATGTTTATTTATAAATAATAATAATGTTAATTTTTACAAAACACTTGTGTTCCAAGAAGCAAATCTGAATATTGAAAATATGGGAAAATTTGTAGAGTAGAATGATATTGTTAATATTTAGACAATGAATACACTTTCTGAATGATGACAATAATTAAAGTCACCTAGTGAATCTGTTAATTTATTAATAATTAAATCTTACCCTTGCAGGAGATTGACTTCGTGAAATTCATGGAGGATCCGGAGAACCCTCTGAGTGGGTCTCCTCCCCCGCCCCCCTCGCCGCAGGAGGAATGGGCTTCCGTGGAGGGCTCGGAGCTGTTGCACCACTTGACGGAGGCCACTTTCGACGCTTTTATCAAGGACAAGGAGGCGCTGGTTATGTTCTATGCCCCATGTGAGTTGACCTTTTGGCTTAGCAAGATGGGACTTTGATTTAGGGGGAGGGGAAAGCATGCTGTGGAAAAAAATTGTATTTTATGGAAGAAGCTATTGTGTAAATTGCTCTCTCAGCCTTCTATGTGTCATATGATAGGCTCTATCAATCTTGCAGTTGAAAAAAATTGTAGTATAGGGTCCATATCAGCTCAATATTTTATTTTTATTCAGCGTGATAGAAGTGTGTCTTTTTGTGGGAGGACAAAAAGCTACTTAATTTCTTCGTATTTGTGCACTGTCGTAAATTAATACAAAAAATATAACTATCCACAATGAAAATAACATGAAGAGGTAGGGAAAGGGAAGGAAACCATTGCTTATGACTGTGAGTGCTAAAATTAAAGGCATCTCTACTGGCACAGGGGCACATTTTAGACACTGGGGATGGTTTGAGTCACCTTCCTGTTCTCATTCTGCCTGTATGCCCTTCATCGGCGATACTTTAGAGCAAGAAGTCGGCAACTTGCTGTATCATTGTACTATAAAGATAGTGCTTGCTAGAGACCATGGATGGGTGCCATTCAGAGCTCCTTCTCCTGCTGGTGCTAAGAGAAAGTGGTGCCATCTAGGTTTTGGATATTAGGTTAAACCCATTTTGCTTAATATAAGGGCAGTTGTAGTAATTATGATTGCAATTATTATTTCTCACTCATTATTCATAATACATAGTACTCATAGCTGCTGCTTCTTGGAGGCACTGTATCTTCAGTGCTTCTTCTTTTTACTATATGCTTTCTGAATAATAACCATACCATCATTAGTGAACAATTACCTACACATTATTGGATATTGGTTAGTGATAAGATACTTGTGTAACCATATTGTTAGTGGCCTTTTATCAGAAGATATTTTGACACTATAAAGCATGCTGAGCACCATCCTCGAGGAACCTAATTCTCTTCCCGTTCCTTCCCCAGGGTGTGGGCACTGCAAGGCCATGAAGGGCGATTACGGCCAGGCAGCAGTAGAACTCGCAGCGGAAGGTCTGAATGGAGTTCTGGCAACAGTGGATGCCACAGTGGAGCGCAGCCTCGCATCCCGCTTTCAGATCCGAGGCTTCCCGACGCTCAAGTTCTTTAGAAGGGGCCAGCTTGTCACGGAGTACAATCGTAGTCGCAAAGCCACCGATATTATTGACTTCATGAGGCATCCTCCTTTAGATGGGAAAGATGAGCTGTAGATATTAGGAGAAATATGATAAATGTGCTTTTATATGGATGTGAATTATCAGTGCCGTGTACTCTTTTTTTTTTTTTTCAGTCTCCCTTTTTTATTTATTTTTTTTTCTATTGAATTTTCTTATTTCCATTTTGAGACTAGCTCAAAGGTTTGTAATGTGAGAATCAGTAGGAACCAAACCTTAGGGAGGAGATCACTTCTATTCATTTGTTATCACATCTGAGGGTACAGTAATATATATATATATATTTTCTTGTGATTTAGTCAAGATCCCCACCAGTCGCAAGTTTTGATGGTTCAGACGTCAGTGTGAATGTAAGATGGATGCTGGTGCATTTGTTTCTCTGTACATGTGATATGTAAAGGAAACTGTTCCCACCTTAGAGAACTTTTCTGAAGGTGCAGATATTTACCATATAAAAGAGAAAAAGAAAAAAAAAAAAAGTTTCAAGATCTTGACGCATGAGGAAGTCTGATCCTGGAACAGAGAAACAATTTCGGGTGAACACACAAGACTGACATGTCTTTAGTGTATTTTTTTTCTCTCTCTTTTTCCGTTCTTTACCTTTATGTTGCCCGGTGATTTGCAAGATGTGATCATAATGAGTACAAACAAAGGAACAAATAGGTATACATTATATGGCAGAATGGACTAGAGAGATGATTTAAAGGAATTTAGACTAGGTTTAATCCAAGTACCTGGAGTGAAAATACCTAAAAAAAAAAGTAACTTATTCAATAAGAGAAGAGGAAGAATAAAAATTCCACCTTTGTTTAGATGTTAAGGTATTTCAGGCACAGATAAGGTAAAAATAAGAAAATTAACTCGTATTTTCCTCCTTTTCCAGTGATGATGTTCCATGACCAATTTTTAAAGTTAACAAAGTAGAAAACAAGAAGAAAAGAAAATTCAAACTGATACAAAACTATTTAGAGCAAGGACCTATTCCATACCACTGCCGAAGTAACCATTGTTTTGAGTGCCGTCCTGGTGAATCCTCACCTATATAGCTGAGGTTTGACGGTGAAATCTTAGTCAGAACTACTGTGCAATTTGTGAAATGCTTATGATTGGCAGTCAGGCAAGATTTGCAATATGTTTGGACGAGTTCTAGTTTTTTTTTCTTTTCTTTTCTTTTCTTTTTTTGGGTTCACTTATCATTGGTACTGTTGTTGTTTTGTTATCATAATTTTTGTTACAATTATAATAATGATATTAATTACTATTGTTAGTTATTTTTATCATTACCATTATTATTATTACTAATGTTAATCTTATTGTCATCATTATCTATGTTTGATGTATGATTTTTTTAGTTTTATCATTATGATGATTATCCTTTTTTTATTATCAAGTATGCTGTACTTAGGGGCCACTACCAATTATTAATATAT
>BOPN01000606.1:75103-77603 GCA_017312705.2 Penaeus japonicus
GGAGACGATTCTCAACTATACATTCCTTCTTGGGATATTAATGTGTAAACTTACACACAAGCACAAACACACACACACACATAGCGAGCATATCAACGCCTTGTGCAGGACAGGAAACTTACCATATCGCTTAATGTCGGCGGGCATCCGTCAACATCATTTCTTTGCCTTCTCTGTCTCTGCCGCCGACGTGTCTAACGGGTTCTTATCTACATACATGAAGCACTTACATATAAAATGATGAATAGCATACACACACATACACACACATACATACACACACACACACATATCATAATCTATCATAATCTTTAATTATTCTAACACTATAGCTTGGGATAAGATATTTAATTCTCTTAACTTTAGGTTCGAATTATTAATTATTATTAAATAATGTTTTTGATGATTAATATCTATTTTTAATTATTAATGAATATTGATAAAAATTGATAACTAATAAATAATTAATATTTAATTGATAACTAATTTTATTGATTATCAATTCAATAGAATATCAATAATGAATAATTAATAATTGATAATTGATTCATAATCAATTCTTATCAATAATTGATTATTAATGACCATCAATAATTAATGAATTGATTAATCGTTATTATCTTTTTTTCTTCATTTTATTATTTTTCTTTGTACATATATTCTTTCATCTCGCATTGGTCTAAACTCAAAATAATTCATCTATTCATAACTCAGATATAACTCTAAATCAAATTCATCTTCAGTTATTTAGTTATCACCATTTATCTAGTTATTTCTTCCTTCCTTTTATCGCTTTGTTTTCATTTCCTTTCTTCATTTATTTATTTATTTAATTTCTTATCTTTATTTTATTATTTAGTTATCACCATTTATCTAGTTATTTCTTCCTTCCTTTTATCGCTTTGTTTTCATTTCCTTTCATTTGTTTATTTATTTATTTTCTTATCTTTATTTTATTATTTAGTTATCACCATTTATCTAGTTATTTCTTCCTTCCTTTTTATCGCTTTGTTTTCCCTTTCCTTTTATTTGTTTATTTATTTAAATTTTTATCTTTTATATCATTTAGTTATCACCATTTATCTAGTTATTTCTTCTTTCCATTTATCGCTTTGTTTTCATTTCCTTTTATTTGTTTATTTTTTTCGATTTTTTTATCTTTATTTTATTATTTAGTTATCACCATTTATCTAGTTATTTCTTCCTTCCTTTTATCGCTTTGTTTTCATTTCCTTTTATTTGTTTATTTATTTAATTTTTATCTTATTTTATTATTTAGTTATCACCATTTATCTAGTTATTTCTTCCTTCCTTTTATCGCTTTGTTTTCATTTCCTTTCATTTGTTTATTTATTTAATTTCTTATCTTTATTTTATTATTTAGTTATCACCATTTATCTAGTTATTTCTTCCTTCCTTTTATCGCTTTGTTTTCCTTTCTTTTTATTTGTTTATTTATTTATTTTTTTATCTTTATTTTATCATTTAGTTATCACCATTTATCTAGTTATTTCCTTCTCCTTTTATCGCTTTGTTTTCATTCAATTTTATTTGTTTATTTTTTTTTCTTTATTTCATTATTTAGTTATCACCATTTATCTAGTGGGCGTCGGGCGGGCAGTTGGCCGTGGGCGATAGTTAGAGGGCTGGGAGGCCGGACTGTGTTAATTCACAAGAGGCTGAGTTCTCCTCTCGGGTCCACCGAACCATAACAATCATCAAGGGAGAGAGTTAGGAAGAGAGAGAGAGAGAGAGAGAGAGAGAGAGAGAGAGAGAGAGAGAGAGAGAGAGAGAGAGAGAGAGAGAGAGAGAGAAAGAGAGTGAGGGAGAGAGAGAGAGAGAGAGAGAGAGAGAGAGAGAGAGAGAGAGAGGGGCGCTAGACACGTTCAGTTCCAGTATGGACGGGGCCTTACAGCCCACGGACACTGCCAACAGCGAGCCAGTCTTCATCCTGCCATCGTGTGTGGTGCTTGTGGTTTAGGTTTTGGAAGTAAAACATTGGTGATACGACATGTCTAAATAATTACTGAAAGCATGTTAGAGAAATTCAACGTTGGTATGTATGAACATACAAGAAGTCAAGATTGTCAGAGTAGTAAGGATGATGGCCTTAATGCTCTGTACGAATAATCAACTCTTGCCTCTGTATCCACTCACCAGCTGATCTGTCCCATGGCATCTCTCACAGTAAGTTCATTTCTTATCACAGTTTTCTTATCCCAGTCAGTAGCATTATTCGTGTAACTTGTATGTACATTGGATTTATAATTAGCAATGATTCAAAAGTTTGGTAATGAAATGACGAATCTGGTAATAACTGGAGTCGAACTTGGTAATGCCTGCCGTACAAGAGTTGGCAACCCTGCTCCTGGCAACCCTGCTCTGGACGCGAACATATCCTGTTAGACCCGCGAGAATGTGTATTGCGTTGTTGGTAGTGAATCAGTCCTTCGATCCTTGTGAGTTTGTCGACGTTAACAGTGTTAGTGGCATGTGGTTA
>BOPN01000606.1:95103-97603 GCA_017312705.2 Penaeus japonicus
CTTTTCACTCGTCATTTTACCTCTTTCTTCATTGTTATTAATCGTTTCCATTGTCATTTTCAATTGTTATTCAAATCTTTTTTATTCAAATATTCTTCAATCACATTTCATTTCTCATTCACATTTCATTGTCATTCTTCACTCACACTAATTTCATCATTGTCATTTCACAATCTTCTCATTAAATATTCTAACTCACTTTCAAAACTACCACTTCATGACATTTCACTCACATTGCTCTGAATGCATTATTATTTCTTCGCCACATTCTCACCTTCATTATCATTCTATTACTTCACTACATTCAATTTCAATTTTCATTTTCATTTCATTTACATTCGCTCCATTTCATTATTATCATCAATATTTTCAATTTTCATTTATTATTAATCTTCATTATCATTTCAATACCACTATTTTCACCTTCTCGCTTCAATTTCACTTCACATTCACCTTCTACTCACACATTTTCACCTTCATTATCTTCTTCACTTCACCACATATTCTCATTTTCATTTCATTTCACCACATTACCTTTCTTTCATTATTCATTTAAATTCACCTTCATTGTCATTGTAAATACTAATCCACCACTGATGCTATTCCTGATGCCTAGTTGTAGGGCGGCGGTTACAGCCCACAAAAAAGCTCCTCGTTGATTACTGAACAGACTTCTCCGCGCTGTTAGAGGTCAGAAGCCAGTTAAGCCTTCTTAGTCTACTACCTCTGTTCTGATCTACTTTCCACTTTGTGTCCTACAGATTTCGAGCTACTTTTCTACGCCTATAGTTATGGGCCGAAGGGAATCGAAGCAGACCATTAGTTACACGGCAATGAAAAGACACATACTTCATCAAATGGTAATGAAGGTGAAAGAAGGAGGGATCTACATTCATCCTAAACATATTTGGTCAATGAAGAGGTTTTCCGGAGCCTGGCGTGTGAAAGTGACCAGGTATCACGGCAGTGGAGTACGGTCATCACTAGGGGAATTTTACAAAGAGAAAAGACTGTATAACAACAAATGAAAACAGTGGCTATTATTACCACCTTCTCGTTATTTCACCATTTTATCTTCTTCACTGTCATTTTATTATTCGTTTTCTTCATTGTCATTTCACTTCACACTCACAATAATGTCATCTCACACATCAATCTTCATTATTATTTCACCAGCCACTACCTTCTCATTTTGGTCACTATTGTCATTCACTATTTCTCCCGAACATTCATCTTCTTTCATTTCTCACTACTACCTTTCTGTTCTTCATTTTACTTAACTTCATTTCATTAAATACTCCTCTCACCATTACCTTTTCAAATACTCATCTGTCTTCATTTTTAGCTTCTATTTCTCATTGTCATTTCTCAGCTCAATCAGCTTTCAATTATCTGCCTCATTAATTATTCAATTTCTCTGCTTCCTCGACGCTATTTGACATTGTTTATTCACTCATTGTTCTAACCACTCACCTTCAATCTTCACTTCATTCTATCTTCATTATCATTCTCACTGATTATTCACCTTCTTCATTATCATTACTTCGCATCTTCTATTATTCTTCAATTATATATTCACTTTTTTTATTAAAATAGCCTTTTCACTTCATTGTCATTTTCCAATTGCATTGTCATTTCATTACTATTCACTTTTCATTTTCACATTCATTAATTTCCTTTCACTTTCATTATTATTCACATTCTATTATTATTTTTCAATTACTATTCAATTTTTTCATTACCACATTCAATTTTCTCTTCACTTTTTCATTAATTACTTATTCACTCTTCTTCATTATCATTTTACCACATTTATCTTTTCATTTCACTCATCTTCTTCCTTCTTTTTCATTCACTTCATTCTTTCATCAACTCATTCACTTTTTCATTTTCACTCACATTTACTTACCACCACATTCACCTTTCATTGTCATTTCACTCACAATCTTTCCATATTACATTACTCATCTTTTCGTCATCTTCATTCATAAGCCACTTCACATTCACCTATTCACATTCACCTTCATTAAAATAATTTCAATAATATAATCTTCATTATTGTTATTCCTCACCCATATTCACCTTCATTAAAAATTCACCTCACACACCACTGCCAAATTTGTTTTCATTGTCACTTCAATATACCCTCACCTTCTCTCACCTCCTCACATTTACTCTTCATTGTTTTCTACCTTTCATTGTCATTTCACTCATTCAATTTTCATATCATTTATTTCACATTTTCTTCGTTTTCACTCACATTTCCACTTGCATGCTTCACTCATATTCATCTTTTTTCATTTTCTCATCCACATTCACTTGTTTCTCCTTCTACTTCATTTCATTCCTTCATTGTCAGTTTCTTCACCTTTCTTCATTATCATTACTGTATTCTTCTCTATGTTTACTACCACATTATCTGTTCTTCTCTTCATTTCACTCACATTCACCTTTTAATGTCATTCACTTACCACAATTTCAATCTATTCAACTCATTACC
>BOPN01000606.1:102603-107603 GCA_017312705.2 Penaeus japonicus
TGTGAGTGAGAATGACCATGAGAAGGTGAATGCGAGTGAGAATGACATGAGAAGGTGAGTGTGAGTGAAAATGACAATGCGAAGGTGAATGTGAGTGAGAATGATAACGAGAAGGTGAATGTGAGTGAATGTCAATGAAGGTGAGTGAGTGAGAATGATAATGATAAGGTGAATGTGAGTGAGAATGACAGTGAGAAGGTGAATGTGAGTAGGAATGACAATGAGAAGGTGAATGTGGATGAGAATGATAATGAAAAGGTGAATGTGAGTGAGAATGACAATGATAAGGTGAATGTAAGTGAGACATTGATGAAAGAGGAAGATGTGAATGTGAGTGAGAATGACAATTAGAAAGTGAATGTGAGTGAGAAAGACAATGATAAGGTGAAGGTGAGTGAGAATGAAAATGAGAATGTGAAAGTGAGTGTGAATGACAATTAAAAGGTGAATGTGAATGAGAATGACAGTGAGGTGAATGTGAGTGAGAATGAAAATGAGGTGAATGTGAGTGAGAATGAAAATAAGGAGAATGTGAGTGATAATGACAGTGAGAATGTGAATGTGAGTGAGATTGACAATGAGAAGGTGAATGTGAGTGAGAATGACGGTGAGAAGGTGAATGTGAGTGAGAATGATAATGAGAAGGTGAATGTGAGTGAGAATGACAATGAGAAGGGGAATGTGAGTGAGAATTATAATAAGAAGGGGAATGTGAGTGAGAATGACAATCAGAATGTAAATGTGAGTTAAAATGATAATGAGAAGGTGAATGTGAGTAAGAAGGACAATGAAAAGATGAATGTGAGTGAGAATGACAATGAAAAGGTGAATGTGAGTGAGAGTGAGAATGAAAATGAGAAGGTGAATGTGAGTGAGAGTGAGAATGAAAATGAGAAGGTGAATGTGAGTGAGAATGACATAAGAAGGAGAATACGAGTGAGAATGACAATGAAAAGGTGAATCAGTGAGAATGACAATGAGAAGGTGAATGTGAGTAGGAATGACAAAGAGAAGGTGAATGTGGATGGGAATGAGAATGAAAAGATGAATGTGAGTGAGAATGACAATGCGAAGGTGAATGTGAGTGAGAATGACAATGAGAAGGGGAATGTGAATGAGAATGACATGAGAAGGTGAATGAGTGAGAATGACAATGAGAAGGTGAATGTGAGTAAGAATGATAGAGAAGGTGAATGAGTGAGAATGACAATGAGAAGGTGAATGTGAGTGAGAATGACAATGAGAAGGTGAATATGAGTGAGAATGACAATGAGAAGGTAAATTTGAGTGATAATGACAGTGAGAAGGTGAATGTGAATGAGAATGAGAAGGTGAATATGGGTGAGAATGACAATGAGAAGGTGAATGTGAGTGAGAATGACAATGAGAAGGTGAATGTGAGTGAAAATGAAAAGGTGAATGTGAGTGAGCATGATAATGAGAAGGTGAATGTGAGTGAGAATGATAACGAGAAGGTGAATGTGAGTGAGAATGACAATGAGAAGGTGATTGTGAGTGAGAATGACAATGAGAAGGTGAATGTGAGTGAGAATGAAAAGAAGGCAATGTGAGTGAAAATGAAAAAGTGAATGTGAGTTAGAATGATAATGAGAAGGTGAATGAGAGTGAGAATGAAAGTGAGGTGAATGTGAGTGAAAATGAAAAGGGGAATGTGAGTGAGAATGAAGGGAAGAAGGTGAATGTGAGTGAAAATGAAAAGGTAAATGTGAGTGAGAATGATAATGAGAAGGTGAATGTGAGTGAGAATGAAAGTGAGAAGGTGAATGTGAGTGAAAATGAAAAGGTGAATGTGAGTGAGAATGATAATGAGAATGTGAATGTGAGTAAGAATGAAAGTGAGAAGGTGAATGTGAGTGAAAATGAAAAGGTGAATGTGAGTGAGAATGAAATGAAAAAGTGAATGTGAGTGAGAATGACACATGAAGGTGAATGTCAGTGAGAATGACAATGAGAAGGGGAATGAGAGTGAGAATGACAATAAGAAGGTGAATATGAGTGAGAATGAAAATTAGAAGGTGAGTGCGAGTGAGAATGACAATGAGAAGGTGAATGTCAGTGAGAATGATAATGAGAAGGTGAATGGAATGAGAATGACAATGAGAAGGTGAATGTGAGAGAGAATGACGATGAGAAGGTGAATGAGTTAGAATAAAAATGAGAAGGTAAATGTGAGTCGAAATGACAATGAGAAGGTGAATGTCAGGGAGAGTGACAATGAGAAGGTGAATGGGTGAGAATGACAATGAGAAGGTGAATGTGAGTGAGATTAAAAATGAGGTGAATGTGAGTGAAAATGACAATGAGAAGGTGAATGTGAGAGAATGACAATGAGAAGGTGAATGAGTTAGAATAAAAATGAGAAGGTGAATGTGAATGAGAATGACAATGAGAAGGTGAATGTGAGAGAATGACAATGAGAAGGAGAATGAGTTAGAACAAAAATGAGAAGGTGAATGTGAGTGAGAATGAAAATGAGAAGGTGAATGTCAGGGAGAATGACAATGAGAAGGTGAATGAGTGAGAATGACAATGAGAAGGTGAATGTGAGTGAGATTAAAAATGAGAAGGTGAATGTGAGTGAAAATGACAATGAGAAGGTGAATGTGAGTGAGATGACATTGATAAGGTGAATGTGAGTGAGAATGACAATAAGACTGAGAATGTGAATATGAATGAGAATGACAATGAGAAGGCGAATGTGTATGAGAATGACAGTGAGAAGGTAAATGAGTGAGAAAACAACGAGAAGGTGAATTTGAGTGAGAATGAATGTAAGCCACTAATTTTCGGACTATTACTGTTATTTGATTGTTATACAGTCTTTGTAATAATAGTTCCTTAAGGACACTATTCCCTAGTGACTAGCGGAAGTACTGACCGACACCTGCTTCCTGCCGTGACCTTTCACCTGGTCACAGCTGACACACTCACACGTACTGAACCGGAAGCATCATTAAAACCTCATTGACCAAGTACATCTTATATGTTATAGCAGGATGAATCTGTAGACATCTTCCTCTTCCTTCTCACCTTCATTACCATTTGATAGTATGTGTATTTTCATTGCCGTGTAACATTCAATAGTCTGCTTCCGGTCCCTTCAGCTGTTTCCGTTGTGAAATAGCCTTAGGCGTAGAAAGTGACTCAGGCTCTGTACTTAAAGGACACACAAGGAACCCAGGGAGAGACAGATCAGGATATAGGAGGGTCAGACAGACAGACAGACTAGAGCGAACAGTTTGACTCCTGGCCTTCGGCCAGAGTCTGGTGTGATTAATAGTCCGCAATTAAGACCGTGGCACGTGAACGTCTGTCTTTAAACACCGCATTACAACCAGGGCATCGAGTGGTTATAACAACTGCTCTCAGTGGTGGGTTATAACTAGTGCCAGCTAGTGGTTTACAATGACAATGAGAAGGTGAATTTAAATGAGAATGAAAGTGAGAAGGTGAATGTGAGTGAGAATGAGAATGAAAATGAGAAGGTGAATGTGAGTGAGAGTGAGAAAGATAATGAGAAGGTGAAAATGAATGTGTGAGAATGAGAATGAAAATGAGAAGGTGAATGTGAGTGAGAGTGAGAAAGATAATGAGAAGGTGAAAATGAATGTGTGAGAATGACAATGAGAAGGTGAATGTAAATGAGAATGAAAGTGAGAAGTGTGAGTGATAGTGAGAATGAAAATGAAAAGGTGAATGTGAGTGGGAATGAGAATGAAAATGAGAAGGTGAATGTGAGTGAGAGTGAGAATGATAATGAGAAGGTGAATGTGAGTGAGAATGACAATGCGAAGGTGAGCCAGAGTGAGAATGTCATGAAGTGGTGAATGCGAGTGAGAATGACACTGAGAAGGTGAATGAGTTAGAATGACAATGAGAAGGTGAATGGGAGTGAGAATGACAATGATGAAGTGAATGTGAGTGAGAATGACAATGAGAATGTGAATGAGAATGAATGTGATTGAACACAATAAAAGGTGAATGTGAGTGAGAATGACAATGAAAAGGTGATTGTGAGTGAGAATGACAATGAGAAGGTGAATGTGAGTGAGAATGACAGTGAGAAGGTGAATGTGAGTAAGAATGACAATGAGAAGGTGAATGTGAGTGAGAATGACAATGAGAAGGTGAATGTGAGTGAGAATGACAATGAGACAGAAGGAGTGAAATTAACAATGAGAAGATGAATGAGTGAAAAATAAAAATGAGAAGGTGAATGTGAGTGAAAATGACAATGAGAAGGTGAATGTGAGTGAAAATGACAATGAGAAGGTGAATATGAATGAAAATGACAATGAGAAGGCACAGGGAGTGAGAATGACAGTGAGAAGGTGAATGGAGTGAGAATGACAATGAGAAGGTGAATGTGAGTGAGAATGAAAATGAGAAGGTGAATGAGTGAGAATGACAATGAGAAGGTGAATGTAAGTGAGACTGAAAACGAGAAGGTTAATGTGAGTGAGAATGACAATGATAAGGTTAATGTGAGTGAGAATGACAATGAGAAGGTGAATGTGAGGATGGCAGTGAAAGGTGAAAGTGAGTGAGAATGACAATGAGAAGGTGAATGTGAGTAAGAATGACAATGAGAAGGTGAATGTGAGTGGGAATGACAATGAGAAGGTGAATATGAGTGGAAATGACAAAGAGAAGGTGAATGTGAGTGAGAATGACAATGAGAAGGTGAATGTGAGGATGGCAGTGAAAGGTGAAAGTGAGTGAGAATGACAATGAGAAGGTGAATGTGAGTGAGAATAACAATGAGAAGGTTAATGTGAGTGAGAATGACAAAGAGAAGGTGAATGTGAGTGAGAATGACAGTGAGAAAGTGAATGTGAGTAGGAATGACAATGAGAATAGTGAATGTGGAGTGAGAATGACAATGAGAAGATGAATGTGAGTGAGAATGACAATGAGAAGGTGAATGTGAGTGAGAATGACAATGAGAAGGTGAATGTGAATGAGAATGACAGTGAGAT
>BOPN01000606.1:112603-115103 GCA_017312705.2 Penaeus japonicus
TAGATAAAAATAGATAAAAAAAGACTGAAATTGTTGAGGGGGGAAGTAGGGACGGAGGGAGGAAGGGAGAAGAGAGAGAGAGAGAGAGAGACGGAAAGAGGGGGGTGGGGGGGAGGAAGGGAGAGAGATAAGAGAGATAAATAGAGTCACCACTGTCTTTCTAACACAGTTGATGCACCGCTAATACTTTCTTCACGCACACATAAAAACACATGCATGCGCGCACACACACACACACACACATAAAACGCACACACGTACGCTCGGATACCCGCATACATGCACGGACGAACGCGTGCGCGCACGCACACTATCAAACACACAAACACACACAAGTAAACACACACACATACAGCCAAACACACATAATAGCAAACACGCAAAAACACACACGATTAAACACACATTCATAATAAAAAAAAAATACATTTGTGCAGACACTCACTCTCACACATATTCACTGATAAACACAATCACATTTGCAAAACGTGCATTTACATGTACACACACTTACACAAACGTACACTCAAACAGATATGAATATATAAAAACAAACAAACAAACAATAATATAATTACCTTTTAGTTCAGACTTGCCATTTGAACAGTTTACTTAAGAGATTTGCGAAAATAACACTAATTCAGGATACAATAGTTACGAACTCTACACTCCTATGCAGTATGATGTCATTTCAACACGTATCATTCCTGGCCGGAGTCCAGACGGTCCGTTGCGCAGTGCAATGAGCTCTGCATGTTTTCCATAACATGTTTCTATAAAAACGCACTTCTATAATACTCCCTTCCCTAACATATATTTCTATAACACACTTCAATAACATATGCTTTACACATAAGTTTATTTACATATACATAAATATATATTGAGTTCGGATTCCAATGCTAATTCAGTTCAGATGTTAGTCTCGTCTGTTTTGGAAAGCGACTGATCAGAGCAAGGGAGAAAGGTATCCAGAATTGCACTCTAAACATGCATGTGCACAGATCAATAAGGCCGCGGTGAACATAGATACTCGTTTCTATAGTAACAAAATAAACACACATATCCTTAGCTTATCATTCTCACCGTTTCCATTCCTATTATCCTTTTCTTTCGTGTTCCTATTCGCTTTCATTTGTTTTCATGTTTATTCCCTTTTCTTCGTTTTCCAGCGTGTAAATATGTCTTTTTGTGTGTGTGTAAGTGTGATTGTGTGCGTTTTTAGTTTGTGTCTGTTTCTATGTTTTTGAGTTTGTATGTGTGCATATGCATGTTGGCACATACGGGTGTATTTGTGTACGTGTGGATATATGTCTGTGAATGTGTGTGTATTTTGGTGTATGAATTTGTATGTGTATGAGTGTGTAAGTGTGTGTGTGCATCCTTGTGCATGCTTTTGTGTGTGCATGTTCTTGCATACGTGTGTACGTGTGCGTGCGTTTTTGCATGTGTGGGTGTGGGCATATGCATGTCTTAATCGGTTTGTGTGCGTATGTGCAGTGCACGCCCGCGCGTGCACATGCTAACGTGTGTGTGTGTGTGTACGTTTGTTCAATTCAGTGGAAGTTCATCAGTGATTATGTGAGAGTGAGTGTATGCATAAATGAGTGTGTGGATACGTGTGTTTTCTTGTTTATATGCATGTACTTTTATTTGTGTGTGTGTTTTCTTGCATGTATGTGTTTGCTTTATTTATTTATATATATATTAGTGTGTGTGTGCTTATGCTTATGTTTACTAGTAGGTGTAGGTGTCTGTGTGTGTGAACCTACATGTCTGTAAGTGTGGGTGGGTGTATATATATATATATTTACGTCTGTGTATATGTGTGTGAATGTGTTTGTGTATGCCAGCATGTGTGTGGGTGTGTGTGCGTTTCATAAAACAGCTTTCCCCACGTCACTGTAGCTCCATTGCCGTCTGAGGCTCCTGCAATATAACTTGGACGCGAACAGAACGCGTACGAAACGATATGTTCAGTTCTTTGTTCTGTTGCGAATGAGATCGATTTTCTTATTGCATTCCGGTGAACCAGTTCCATCAATCCTTGTGAGATTGTCGACGTTGACAGTGTTAGTGGCACATCAACTGTGGTTAATAGAGGCAGTAGTGGAAGGTAAGTAACTGTGACAGTTGAGGTGATAGATGATAAGATCTGATAATGAAGAATTGTTATGAATCCTCTCTCTTCTTGGTTGTTTTTAGTTTCTCTATCTTTTTGTTCTTTCTCTGTCTTTCTCTCTGTTTCTAATTCACTCACTCACTCACTCTCTCTCTCTCTCTCTCTCTCTCTCTCTCTCTCTCTCTTTCTCTTTTTCTTTTTCTCTCTTTCTCTCTCCTTTCATCCCTATTCTTCTCATTTCCTTTCCTTATTCAGATTATGTTTCTATTCTAATTCTATTCCTTTTCACTCTCTGTTTTCATGCTTGTTCCGTTTTTTTTTTTTTCGTTTTCCATTCTTGTCCCTTCATGTCCCTTCAATCAGAATGGAAACCATGTT
>BOPN01000606.1:125103-130103 GCA_017312705.2 Penaeus japonicus
TAATTATAAACTAATGTACATACAAGTTACACGAATAATGCTACTGACTGGGATAAGAAAACTGTGATAAGAAATGAACTTACTGTGAGAGATGCCATGGGACAGATCAGCTGGTGAGTGGATACAGAGGCAAGAGTTGGGAGTTATTCGTACAGAGCATTAAGGCCATCATCCTTACTACTCTGACAATCTTGACTTCTTGTATGTTCATACATACCAACGTTGAATTTCTCTAACATGCTTTCAGTAATTATTTAGACATGTCGTATCACCAATGTTTTACTTCCAAAACCTAAACCACAAGCACCACACACGATGGCAGGATGAAGACTGGCTCGCTGTTAGGCGTGTTGTCCGTGGGCCTGTAAGAGCCCCGTCCCATACTGGAACTGAACGTGTCTAGCGCCTCTCTCTCTCTCTCTCTCTCTCTCTCTCTCTCTCTCTCACTCACTCTCTTTCTCTCTCTCTCTCTCTCTCTCTCTCTCTCTCTCTCTCTCTCTCTCTCTCTCTCTCTCTCTCTCTCTCTCTCTCTCTCTCTCTCTCTCTCTCTCTCTCTCTCTCTCTCTCTCTCTCTCTCTCTCTCTTCCTAACTCTCTCCCTTGATGATTGTTATGGTTCGGTGGACCCGAGAGGAGAACTCAGCCTCTTGTGAATTAACACAGTCCGGCCTCCCAGCCCTCTAACTATCGCCCACGGCCAACTGCCCGCCCGACGCCCACTAGATAAATGGTGATAACTAAATAATGAAATAAAGAAAAACAATAAAACAAATAAAATTGAATGAAAACAAAGCGATAAAAGGAGAAGGAAATAACCGATAAATGGTGATAACTAAATGATAAAATAAAGATAAAAAAATAAATAAATAAACAAATAAAAGGAAAGGAAAACAAAGCGATAAAAGGAAGGAAGAAATAACTAGATAAATGGTGATAACTAAATAATAAAATAAAGATAAGAAATTAAATAAATAAACAAATGAAAGGAAATGAAAACAAAGCGATAAAAGGAAGGAAGAAATAACTAGATAAATGGTGATAACTAAATAATAAAATAAAGATAAAAAATTAAATAAATAAACAAATAAAAGGAAATGAAAACAAAGCGATAAAAAGAAGAAGAAAGTAATCTAGATAAATGGTGATAACTAAATAATAAAATAAAGATAAAAAAATCGAAAAAAATAAACAAATAAAAGGAATGAAAAACAAAGCGATAAATGGAAAGAAGAAATAACTAGATAAATGGTGATAACTAAATATTAAAAATGAAGATAAAAATTTAAATAAATAAACAAATAAAAGGAAAGGAAAACAAAGCGATAAAAGGAAGGAAGAAATAACTAGATAAATGGTGATAACTAAATAATAAAATAAAGATAAGAAAATAAATAAATAAACAAATGAAAGGAAATGAAAACAAAGCGATAAAAGGAAGGAAGAAATAACTAGATAAATGGTGATAACTAAATAATAAAATAAAGATAAGAAATTAAATAAATAAACAAATGAAAGGAAATGAAAACAAAGCGATAAAAGGAAGGAAGAAATAACTAGATAAATGGTGATAAATCAAATAACTGAAGATGAATTTGATTTAGAGTTATATCTGAGTTATGAATAGATGAATTATTTTGAGTTTAGACCAATGCGAGATGAAAGAATATATGTACAAAGAAAAATAATAAAATAGAAGAAAAAAAAGATAATAACGATTAATCAATTGTTAATTATTGATGGTCATTAATAATCAATTATTGATAAGAATTGATTATGAATCAATTATCAATTATTAATTATTCATTATTGATATTCTATTGAATTGATAATCAATAAAATTAGTTATCAATTAAATATTAATTATTTATTGGTTATCAATTTTTTATCAATATTCATTAATAATTAAAAATAGATATTAATCATCAAAAACATTATTTAATAATAATTAATAATTCGAACCTAAAGTTAAGAGAATTAAATATCTTATCCCAAGCTATAGTGTTAGAATAATTAAAGATTATGATAGATTATGATATGTGTGTGTGTGTGTATGTATGTGTGTGTATGTGTGTGGCGTTATTCATCATTTTATATGTAAGTGCTTCATGTATGTAGAATAAAGAACCCGTTATTAGACACGTCGGCAGAGACAGAGAGAGAGAGAATAAAAAGAAATGATGTTGACGGATGCCGCGACATTAAGCGATATGGTAAGTTTCCTGTCCTGCACAAGGTGTTGATATGCTCGCTATGTGTGTGTGTGTTTGTGCTTGTGTGTAAGTTTACACATTAATATCCCAAGAAGGAATGTATAGTTGAGAATCGTCTCCTGTTCCTGACCGAGACGCAAGGTCATACAGGCATTTGGAATTGAAAATATTGTTCTTCTGACGTAAATCAAAGAAAATGCCACATGATAGCTCTACACTTTGAGATTCCAAACTCATAAGTCAAGAGAAAATGAGGCAACTTTTTACGTGTTCGCTTTACGTGGGTCTTATGGATCCCTCGCTCGCCTTCCCTCTCTCCCCTCCTCTCTCATATTTCTGAAATATACTTTTATTTGTATAAATTTCTGTCTATCCGTTTGTTTTTATATCTGTATGTCTATCTGTCAATACTAAAATCTATTTACATAGGTATAAAAAGTGTGTGGGGATATATAAAGAACTACATACCATCCCTAGTGATTGATGACAAACGTGACACGCGCTGAATATCTCGGTGTTAAATTATTTCTTGATGGCAAAACTATCATTTTTGTTAATGTATATAATCCGCATGATAGTGAAGAGGTACCTAAACCTACTGACAATATCATACCTAATGATGCTTTGTTATTTTGTGGAGATTTTAATGTTCACCATATATTAATTTTACTGTAGATTACTGGTTTGGTCTTTGGTCTTTGACATGATCAGTGATAGAAAAGTTTTTTTTTTATCTACCAGATAAAACATGTATATATGTTAACCAGTATAATGCAGCCCCTCAGGTATGTAAGATTTGTGCTTGACTAAGGCCTTTACGCAATAGAAGCTTAGCCAGTTTGGATAGATGCTTGACATCTTACCCTGGCTTTTTGCAGGGCATGTAAACTGTTCTGCAAATAAACTATATCAAATCAAAAACTCTCTCTCTCTCTCTCTCTCTCTCTATCTCTCTCTCCCTACACAGTCTCTCTCTCTCTATCTATCTATCTCTACACAGTCTCTACTCTCTCTCTCTCTCTCTCTCTCTCTCTCTCTCTCTCTCTCTCTCTCTCTCTCTCTTTATATATATATATATATATATATATATATATATATATATATATATATATATATATATATATATATATATATATGCATATATATATATATATATATATATATATATATATATATATATATATATATATATGTATATATATATATATTCTCTCTCTCTCTCTCTCAACAGTCTTTCTCTCTCTCTCCCTCTATACAGTCTCTCTCTCTCTCTCTCTCTCTCTCTCTCTCTCTCTCTCTCTCTCTCTCCCTCTCTCTCTCTCTCTCTCCCTCTATACAGTCTCTCTCTCTCTCTTTCAGTCTCTCTCTCTCTCCCTCTCTCTCTCTCTCCCCCTTCTCTCTCTCTCTCTCTCCCCTCCCCTCTCTTCTCTCTCTCTCTCCCTATCTCTCTACAGTCTCTCTCTCTCCCTCTATACAGTCTCTCTCTCTCTCTCTCAACCGTCTCTCTCTCTCTCTCCCTCTATACAGTCTCTTTATCTCTCTCTCTCTCCCTCTATACAGTCTCTCTCTCTCTCTCTCTCTACACAGTCTCTCTCTCTCTCCCTCTATACAGTCTCTTTATCTCTCTCTCTCTCTAAACAGTCTCTCTCTCCCCTCTCTCTCTCTATACAGTCTCTCTCTCTCTCTCTCTCTCTCTCTCTCTCTCTCTCTCTCTCTCTCTCTCTCCCTATCTTTCTCTCTCTCTCTCCCCTATACAGTCTTCCCTCTCTCTCTCTACAGTCTCTCTCTCTCTTTCTCTCTCCTTCATTAACCAAACCTGTATCTCAGAAGATGTTGAAAGATTTTAAGTTTATCAGGGGTTAGATTCCCTCGTATATCATAAACAATCTTTGATTAAGAGGGGGTGTTGGAATGATTAAAGATTAAAATAGAATAAGGAATAATTAAAGAATAAGGAATAATTAATATACATATACATGCACACATACATACATACATACATACATATATATATATATATATATATATATATATATATATATATATATATATATATATATATATATATATATATATTTATATATAAATATATATGTATATATATGTATATAGGGAAATATAATAATAATAATAATAATAATAATGAATCGATTTAGATTTACACCTGTTTATATATATATATATATATATATATATATATATATATATATATATATATATATATATATATATATATATATAAGCAGGTGTGAATCTAAGTCGATTCATTATTATTTTTTTATTATTATTATACTATTATCATTATCATTATATTTCCCTATATACATATTAATGCTTAGAAGCATTATATTATTTGTATATATATATATATATATATATATATATATATATATATATATATATATATATATATATATATAGGTAAATATATATGTATGTATGTATGTATATATATATATATATATATATATATATATATATATATATATATATATATATATGTATGTATGTATATAGGGAAGTATAATAATAATAATAATAATGAATCGATTTAGATTTTTCCTGCTTATCAAATTTGTACTGTTCAACAAGCAATGCATCTGGAATTGAAAGGAGTCAGAGATAAAGGGATTCATAAAAATATGTCAGTTTGGCTCTTCAGATTTGCTTCCCTCATTTTCTTTTTTAAATGTATATAAGTTTCAGCAGATGCCAATTCATATTCTGTTTCCATAGTTCAAATTTCTGTGAATCTCGTCATCAGCATCTCTGGCCATCAAAAGCCAAGACC